>CAUYLG010012053.1:0-104435 GCA_963573385.1 Cacajao melanocephalus
CCATGTTGGCCAGGCTGGTCTCAAACTCCTGGCCTCAAGTGATCTGCCCACCTCGGCCTACCAAAGTGCATTCTCTTTTCATGAGTAAACTCATGTTCTTCCCAATGTTGTAAGACAGGTACTATTATTGCCCAATTTATGTTCAGGAAACTGAGGCACAGAGCAGTTAAGTAACTTGTTCAAGATTACATAGTAGGTAAAATATGTGCCTGGCACATGACAGGTAAATAATACGGGAAGTAAAGGAGAGAAAAAAATTAAAGATTATGTCAACATTTCAAATTTGAGAGACTTACGGGAGGGGAACAAAGAAGGTAGGTAAGGTCGGGAATGGGAGAAGAGGGGAAGAGAGGGAAGAGGTGATGAGTCCAGGATAAGACAAAAATATTCAGCTGGTAGGTGATGCCATGAAACTAGAACTCAGAGAAAAGGACTCAGGTAGTGTTGGTAGCCGTCTGCAAAGAGGTAAAAGGTGATGGCATGACAAGGAACACAATCCTTAAGGGGACTTTGGAGAGAAGAGCAAAGGGTCAAGGACTGAGCCTTGAGCAATATACGGTAAACAAGAGCAGGGAGAAGCAGCCAGTGAAAACAGGAGAGATGAGATAGAGCAGCTTCCCAACTGGTACACCCAGATATGATCCCCTCAGCCCTTGGAGCAGCCAGAGGTCACTTTCTTCCAAGTTCCTCTGTAAAAGTAATTATAAGCTGGGTGCAGTGGCTCATGCCTGTAATTCCATCACTTTGGGAGACCAAGACAGGAGAATCACTTGAGGCCCGGAGTACTAAAATACGGAGTCATAAAGGCCATGGAGGAGAGATTAAAGACAAAGTGATTAAAGAGCACTGAGTGCTTCGGGCTTCAAGAAATAAGGAAAGCAACAGATGGATGGCCGGGCATGGTGGCTCACACCTATAATCCCAGCACTTTGGGAAGCCAAGGCAGGCAGATCACCTGAAGTCAGGAGTTCAAGACCAGCCTGGCCAACATGATGAAACCCAGTCTCTACTAAAAATATAAAAATTAGCTAGGTGTGGTGACACACTCCTGTAATCCCAGCTCCTCAGGAGGCTGAGGCAGGATAATCGCTTGAACCTGGGAGGCAGAGGTTGCAGTGAGCCAAGATGGTGCAACTGCACTCCCAGCCTGGGTGACAGAGTGAGATTCCGTCTCAAAAAAAAAAAAAGCAACAGATTACAATAACAGCATCACAGGCAGTGTGCACAAAGCCCCCAGCAATGTCATCGTGTTAGCTTCCCTCTGAAAGCATCCTTAAAATAACTCTAAACCTTACGATTAAGGCAGTAGTAGCTTTCCTCAGGTAGTGTTGGTAACTATCTGCAAAGAGCTGTCTTTTACTGCAGTAAAAGAAAGGGGGGTGCTCACTTGGGCAGCACATACACTAAAACTGGAATGATACAGACATTATCATGGCCCCTGCGCAAAGATGACACGAAAATCCCTAAAGCATTCCATTTAAAAAAAAAAAAAAAAAAAAGTTGGTTGGGTGTGGTGGCTCACGTCTGTAATCCCAGAACTTTGGGAGGCTGTGGCAGGTGGATCACCTGAGGTCGGGAGTTCGACACCAGCCTGACCAACATGGAGAAACCCTGCCTCTACCAAAAATACACAATTAGCCAGGCATGATGGCACATGCCTGTAATCTCAGCTACTCAGGAGGCTGAGGCAGGAGAACCACTTGAACCCGGGGGGGTGGAGGTTGTGGTGAGCCGAGATACTGCCATTGCACTCCAGCCTGGGCAACAAGAGTGAAACTCCATCTCAAAAAAAAAAAAAAAAAAAATGCTAGGAGCAGTGGGTGGCTCAAGCCCATATTCCCAATACTTTGGGAGGCTGAGGTGGGAAAATTGCTTCAGCCCAGGAGTTCAAGACCAGCCTGGGCAATATAGTGAGACTCTATCTCTACTATTAAAAAAAAATTTTTTTTAATAAAGAAGAGAAACTGCAGTAAAAGGGAGAAATCACAGAAACGAGGTCTCTTCAAGACAGGGACAATGGGCGCCTATTTTAATCTGAGGAGGAATATGAACAATGGAAGAAAGATATCAGCAACACAAGCAAGCGCAGTGGTTTCCAAACTGTGCTCCACAAACGCCAGCTATAGGAGAAACATCTGAGAGGGTTCCAAAATGTGAGACGACTGCACATACTTCACTTGTGGCTGTTTCATCACTTCCAAACCGTTCCTATCACCTATCCTTCTGAGAGAAGCTAATCCCCACTTCCGAGAAGAAACTAAATCAGGGTTTGAAGAACACCCTGCAAAAGAAAAACTGAACACTATCTGAATCCTTGTTGACTGCCCCTGTTTTTAAGCTCTTTAATGTGTCAACTCATTTTTAATCCTCACAACAAAACCATGAGGTGGGTTTGCATTTTCAGATGTGGAAATGGAAGCGCAGAAAATGTCAATAGCCCACCCACGCTGTGGTAACAGCTTGAAAATGATGGGTTCAAACGGAGAAGTCTGACTCTGAAGTCTAACCTCTTAAACACTAGAACACAGTCATTGTTTTATAGATGAAATGACTGAACGCAAAGAGAAATACCTGCTCAACTTCAGAGTCAGTGACTCATTTGACAGAGGTGAAATCAACGTGAAAAGTAATGCTAACCACTTCTCTCAAAAAAAGCAATGAGGTAGGAGACCAGAGAGTGAGAGAACATCAGTGTTCCAGTTACTTCTGAGTTAGGAATGTAATGGATGACTTTAGCATCTCTCCATAAATGCTGAGAATTCTGAATTCTCAGATCAGAATCTAACCAGGCACAGTGGCTCATGCCCGTAATGCCAACACTTTGGGATGCCTAGACGCCACCTGTCTCTACAAAAAAAAATTTTTAATTAGCCAGGGGTGGTGGTGCAGACCTGTAGTCCTAGCTACTCATGAGGCTGAGGTGGGAAGATTGCTTGAGGCCAGGAGTTAAGAGGCTGCAGTGAGCCATGACTGTGTCACTGCACTCCAGCCTGGATGACAAAGAGAAATCTTGTCTCAAAAAAAAATAATAATAAATTAACATACAGTAAAAGTTTGTGGCAAAACCAAATAAACTCATTCTGCAAAACCACTTAGAACGTTAATTGTAATTGAATCATGTCCTCTCAGTTTATCAATGAGCAACAGATACAGTAGGCAGCTCAATTACATCATCCTACACTCTGCAGCTAAGTGATACCGCTTTTAATCTAGTGTTTACTACAAGAAAATAACTGTCACTATTCTGAACTCCTAAACTAATACCTAGTTAGGACACTAGAGAAACTCCCGGAGGCAAAGGAGCAGCCCTATCTTAGCTAGGCAGATTAAGGATACTCTTTTGACTAATTGGATAACAATCCATTACCAACTTTCACAAAAGGACAGAAGGGGCGTGTTTTGTGTTTTAATCTCTTTGATAAAGATACAGCATTTGGGCATGGTGGCTCATGCCTGTAAGCCTAGCACTTGGGGAGGCCAAGGCAGGTGGATCACTTGAGGTAAGGAGTTTGACACCAGCCTGGCCAACACGGTGAAACCCCGTCTCTACTAAAACTACAAAAATTAGCCAGGTGTGGTAGCTCAAGCTTGTAGTCCCAGCTACTCAAGAGGCTGAAGCAGGAGAATCGCTTGAACCCAGGACGCAGAGGTTGTAGTCAGCGAGATTACCCCCTTCACTCCAGCCTGGGCAACAGAGCAAGGCTCCGTCTCAAAAATAAAAAATAAAAAATACAGCATTTGGAAAAGCATCTCATTCCCAGAGCACCAGATAGCTATCGAACATCTGAATATCTGCGTCTTATAAGAATTAGAGGTTGAAAGCATCAAGTTTTGAATGCACAATAGCTTGGCAGAAAAAATTCCCCTTGAAAATTTGATGAGCAAGTTCTCCTGGAACCTTCACCAGGCAGTCTTTGAAATATACCGAATTTCGCCTGAAAACTAGTTTTTAACTCAAATAAGGAGCCAGAAGAAATAACCTGCTTACTCATGCTTACTCATTTGGGGAAAAATTACTTGTATACCAGTGTCCAACTCACTCCTCCACGTCTGAAAGGTCTGATGAGGACTTAGCCTCTCCGACTTCGTCAGGTGGCTAATTTACGGTTTATTTCTGGCCCTCCTACCTCCTCAGAAATGCCAACTAGCAGGGCTCTACATCAGAGACCGGCCTGCGACTATGTAATGGAATAGGAGCGCAGAAAGAAAGCGGGGCAGACTACGGAAAGTCATCAAGGACCACACAAGCTTTAATGCAAGGATTACACAATGAGCGCGGGGCGCGGCACACAATAAGTAGCTCTGCAAACGCACACTCTCTGACACCTAGAAGTTTTAGGGATTTGGACGGCTGCTGAAAAATACTGGCAAAGGGATTTTCTGGGGAGGCAGGAAGAAAACGGCCGCCCAAAGAGGCGACGACCACGCGCGGGGGCTGAAAGGACCGCAGGATCCACGCCAAGCCCGGCCCTGAGCCAGGCCAGGTCAGCGGGGTCGGCAGCTTTTGATGGGGGAAGAAGGGTCAGAGGCGCGCCCCAGGTAGCGTGCCCCGCTCTTCGGCAGCTCCACTCACCAGGAACTGGAGCATGATGTCGGTGGGAAGGGCGAAGAGGGTGCGAAGGGCGGCTGCAGCTCCGCGGGCCGGTCCGAGCCTGCCTCCCATGCGCGGGGGCGGAACCCCCCGTCGACTTCCGGGTCACGCCCCGCCCCGTTCCCCCCGTCCAGCCGCGCCCGGAAGCGACTTGTAGCGTCGCAGCGCTCAGGTGTTCCCTGGCGGGGCGAGTCGGCCTCACAGCCTAAACCTGCTGGGCAGGGAGCGCGCGCCGGGACAGTGAGGAGCAAGTCCCGAGCCTGGCTGGGCAGCCTTGAGCATCGCCCTCTGTAAACCTGGGCTGGGGCCCAGGAATCTGTATTACTCCCAGCACGCGGACGATTGTAATACTCCGCCCAGCTTTGGACTCCCTGGCCTAGAAGGACCGCGTGGGCAGCGGGTCTCATCCGCAGCTGAATCGTGGGATCTTTTGCAACATCCTTCACCTAGGCCCAGCAGGACTTTGCGGGGAGGAAACGAGGCTTGTAGCTCTCAAAGCTCCGCAGGTGTGCTGTGTAACCAGCGTTGAGGACCTAAGGTAGAGGCTGGGCGTTTAAGAAGCGCAGATGGCGGCCCTCTGACGTCAGAAGGCCAAAAACCTTGTCCATCAGGCTTTCATGCAGGCCCAATTGTGGGGTTTGTGGTGCCAGCTGGTTTAAATTGGACAGGAGCTGACCCCAACTTCCTGAAAAACAACTTAGGAAACCTTTATCAAGCAACCTAGATGTCAGAGATGTTATCTATAGGAAGCTAGTGGGAGCTTAGATATACATTGTTTATCTCTGTGAAAAGCAGGTAACTAAAAACAAGTGAAAGTTACGTTTGACAGGCCTCATCAAGTTGGCCCTTGGGAGGCTGAGGCAGGAGAATCGCTTGAACCCAAGAGGCGGAGGTTGCAGTGATCTCGGATTGTGCCGCTGCACTCCAGTATGTGCGACAGAGCGAGACTTCATTTCAAAAAAATAATAAATAAGTTTGGAAAAGACTAGACAATTTAGAAAAGGCTATGTTGTATATTAACAGCTGTTATAGTTCAAAGTTCAGACATATAAGTTCTATATTACCAACTGACCAAGACTACAGTAGTAACGACTGAGAGTATATACCTTTTCAATTTTCCAACCCCACCAAACTGATTCATTCAGTAAAAATGACAAATTTAAATCCTACATTTTAGTAAAGCGTTTAAAAACAAACTATCCAACACCTGGTTTTATCCTCTTTGCTTGCTTCGCTGAAGCCTGCGTGCTGCACCTGGCGCCCTCTCTCCATGCCCCAGGTAACAGAATGCACGTGTCAGGCCGAATGTTAGCCTCTCCCCGCTGTCACACAAACATTTCATCTCAGCAGCACGGTGCAGCTGCAGGCCTCCCCGCCACTCCCTCCTACACACTTCTTCACTGCCCCAAATTCTGGATCTGCAGTCAGTGGTAATTTGGGACGAAATGATGAGAAAACAATATGAAACGTAGTTTATCCAAAATCTTTATTTTTTTTAAAGAAATAAGACTATTAGACTACAGTCTTTTTTTTTTTTTTTTTTTTTAACAGAATCTCTCTAGCGAGGCTGGAGTGCAGTGGTGTAATCTCAACTCACTGCAACCTCCGCCTCCTGGGTTCCAGTGATTCTCCTGCTTCAGCCTCCCGAGAAGGGACTATAGGCACACGCCACCACGCCCAGCTAATTGTATTTTTAGTAGAGATGGGGTTTTACCATGTTGGCCAGGATGGTCTCGATCTCTTGACCTTGTGATCCGCCCCCCTCATTCTCCCAAAGTGCTGGCCGGCCAAGACTATAGTCTTATAGTAAAGGAAGAAAGCCTTAATTTGCAAGACAAATTCTTGCAACGGCGTGTACAACATACTTTTTATTTCTATGGAATGGAATCAAACCCAGACAGTGACTACAGAATATACACTAGAAATTAGCAAATGCCAGGAACAGAGCAGGAAAAAGACAAATGAGGCTTAAACACACGAAACCCTTTACTGGAATCTGCTGACCACAGCCAGAACCAGGGCTGGATCACATAACCGAGGCAGGTACCAGGGCCACAGGAAGGGAAGTAGGTAGATCATTACTTTATGAATCTGTCATTTTGCAATACTGCTATTATCAAGAAATAAGGACAATTCACGCAGATTCAAATTTCAGTAGCAGGAAATAAATATCAGAACATCATCACTGTCCCTCGATACAAAATCTCTACACTACCCAAGATTGCCCTCCCTGCCCAACTCCAAAGAACACTCCCTGGTGGCTGTCACTTCACCACTGACATCTCCAGGACATACCATGAGTGTCATGTGGCCCTCTGTAATGCTGGCACCACAGGCTTAAACAAGGCTGAGAAGCAGGAGTGAAACACGCCAAAGGCTCCGTGCTGCAAATACACCCACTTTCTTTTAACACAACAAACTTCTTTAAGGATCTAGTCACTCAACTGGAACGATACATAGCTTTTTAGAAAAAGATTTAAAAGTCCTTAAAAAGGAGAAAGTGTAAATCTTGATTACTCCAAACCAGTCATCTTCTTAAAGAAGAGCAGTTCACAGATTCTCGAAATCTATTCAACAGAGGCGAGCAAGCATGGACCAGGAGGCAGCCTGCGTGGGGCAGGTGTCCTCCAGGTATGTGCCTGGCAGGACTGGAGGAGCTGGTGGGGTGAGCAGGATACTGTGCTCAGAGGTCCAGCTGGCCATCTGTCCTCCACAGAAAAAGCTGCCACCAAGTTAGGGTGTTTTGGTCCAAAAAATCCTGGTGGGGACAGGGAATCCCTGAAGGGAATATGTTTAAAAAAAAAAAATCATAGTGGAAACGGGGGAAGGAGGACAAGAGCTTTTTTGGGGGGTGGGAGGAGGGGGACAGACTCTTGCTCTGTCACCCAGGCTGAAGTGCAGTGGTGCTGTCTCGGCTCACCACAACCTCCACATCCTGGGCTCAAGCAATTATCCTGCCTCAGCCTCCCGAGTAGCCAGGATTACAGATGTACGCCACCAGGCCAGCTAATTTTTTTTTTTTTAATTCTCCTTAAGTTCTGGGGTACATGTGCGGATCTTGCAGGATTGTTGCATAGGTACACACATGCCATCATGGTTTGCTGCCTCCCTCCCCCCATCGCCTACATCAGGCATTTATCCCAATGTAATCCCTCCCCACCCCCCCACCACTGTCCCTCCTTTAGCCCCCTACCCCCCAAGAGACACCAGTGTGTGATGTTCACCTCCCTGTACCCATGTGTTCTCATTGTTCAACACCCACCTATGAGTAAGAACATGCAGTGTTTGGTTTTCTGTTCTTGTGTCAGTTTGCTGAGAATGATGGTTTCCAGATTCATCCATGTCCCTACAAAGGACATGAAGTCATCCTTTTTTTATGGCTGCATAGTATTCCATGGCACATAAGTGCCACATTTTCTTTGTCCAGTCTATCATCAATGGGCATTTGGGTTGGTTCCAGGTCTTTGCTATTGTAAACAGTGCCACAATGAACATATGTGTGCATGTGTGTTTACAGAATGATTTATAATACTTTGGGTATATACCTAGTAATGGGATTGCTGGGTCGAATGGAATTTCTATTTCTAGATCCTTGAGGAATCGCCACACTGTCTTCCACAATAGTTGAACTAATTTACACTCCCACCAACAGTGTAAAAGTGTTCCTATTTCTCCACATCCTCTCCAGCATCTGCTGTCTCCAGATTTTTTAATGATTGCCATTCTAACTGGCATGAAATAGCATCTCAATGTGGTTTTGATTTGCATTTCTCTAATGACCAGTGATGATAAGCATTTTTTTCATGTTTGTTGGCCCCATAAATGTCTTCTTTTGAAAAGTGTCTGTTCATATCCTTTGCCCACTTTTGAATGGGTTTATTTCTTGTAAATATGCTTTAGTTCTTTGTAGATTCTGGATATTAGCCCTTGTCAGATGGGTAGATTTGCAAAAATTTTTTCCCATTCTGTTGGTTGCTGGTTCACTCTAATGATTGTTTCTTTTGCTGTGCACAAACTCTTAATTAGATCCCATTTGTCTATTTTGGCTTTTGTTGCCAATGTTTTTGGTGTTTTAGTCATGAAGTCCTTGCTTATGCCTATGTCCTGAATAGTATTGAGGCCAGGCTAATTTTTGTAATTTTAGTAGAGACAGGGTTTCATTGTATTGGCCAGGCTGGTCTCGAACTCCTAATTTCAAGTGATCTGCCCGCCTCAGCCTCCCAAAGTGTTGGGATTAGGCATGAGCCACTGCACCAGGCCCCAAGAGCTTTTACATAATTTTTTTTTTTTTAATTTTTAAGGGAGAAAGAGAAAAATCGTCTCTGAAATGGTTCTGAGGAAACCGAAAGGAGGATGATGGAGACTGTTTATTGCTGGCCCGCCCCAAGTAACTCAGCTGGCTTCCATCTGGAGTTTCTTCCTACTTCAGGGCTCTTCAGGCTCCAACTCTGAGCTAGAGTCGGAGCCCCCATCAAAGGCAGAGGCCGTGCTGCCCTTGGCATTGCTGTAGAGGATGCTGTCTGAGGAGGGATAGTTGACACGCAGCTGGGCACCTGACCTCCCCTTCGGTGCATGGACTTGCTTCTTCAGAAGAGCTTCTGACGTTGAGGATATCAATATCTCACTGGCGTGTGGTTTTCCCTTTGCATATGCTGGATGTACTCTGTGGCTTTGTCTAGGATTTGGACCCAGGATTCCTTCTTTCCTTGGAGTGATGGGGCTGAGTCCCACAAACTGAAAGCTGTCTTTGATGTGGTCCCTATGATTTCATTCCAGTGCATTATGATAGGCTCGTTTGTCAGCCGCAGATTGAAATCTCGGTTGTTTCTTGTCACTCTCCACCTCGATGTCATCATGATCACTCATTTCCTACAGCTCAGGGAGCAGCCACTGCAGCAGCAGCAGCCAGGGGAGGAGGAGGGGCAGAGGGGTCTGAGGAAGTCACTGACAAGAATCAGAGTCCCCTGCCTACACACACACACTCGCTTGCTCTCACTCACATAAAACACGGGCAAGAACCACCTCCTCACTCCCAAACTCTCAGTTCCAAATTTAGCTATATGTCTTGCCTGTTAAGAAGGCTTCAAAAATGCTTTGATTTCATGCCCAGGCTCTTTGCTAATTATTTCTAGGTTCATGCCTGTGCTTCAGAAGATGGAGATAATCACGTACTTGACCAGCGGAGCACTATGCACTACGACTACATTTTGGATCCATTTATTTATTCTTTCACATCCAGGACTTCTATTTACTAACAGAATGTTTTCCAGCTAAAGATAATGTTTATAACTGGTGGGCAGGAAATTAATGACAAAATATAACATTGACAAAGACTTTATATTTTTCTTTTTTTAAACCTGACAGCATAACTTTCTCTAAGACAAATCTGTTTTAAAATGATGCTTGAAGGCCAGGTGCAATGGCTCACACCTGTAATCCTAGCACTTTGGGAGGGCCAAGGCAGCCAGATCACTTGAGATCAGGAATTCAAGACCAGCCTGGCTAACATAGTGAAACCCCGTCTCTACTAAAAATGCATTAGCTGGGCATGGTAGCACATGCCTGTAATCCCAGCTACTCCGGAGGCTGAGGCAGGAGAGTCACTTGAGCCTTGGAGGTGGAGGTTGCAGTGAGGCAAGATCATGCTACTGCACTCCAGCCTGGGCAACAGAGTGAGACCCTATCTCAAAAAAAAACAAAAAAACAAACAAAAAAAAAACTGTAATACTACAGAATAACTATCAGTTTTATTCTATAGTATTATAGTGTTTATTGTTACTACATCAAAGTGAAGACTTTCTCCTCTCAGCAGTCTCGCCTATGTATTAGGCCAAAATAATTGCTGGCTGGAAAGGGAAATTGCAGTTTCAGATGATGTAGTTACTTAAACATGAAAACAACTAGGTAAGAAATACAGTGGTGATTATGTAAATGTTTTGTCCTAGTGATAACCATCATATTAATTACATGAGAAATATTGGCAGATAATTAATTTAAGAAATTTCACATTCATTTCTAAGGAATAAATGCAAATTATTATAGAGTCAGTTCTCCATATCCCCAGGTTCAACATCTGCAGATTTAACCAACCACAGATCACAAATATTTGGGGGGAAGAAAAACCAATATAACAGTAAAAAAAAAATACAAATTTTAAAACATAGTATAACTATTTATATAGAATTTGCATTGTATTAGGTATTATAAATTATCTAGAAATGACTTAAAGTAGGATGTATCTATATTATATGCAAACACTATGCCATTTTATATGAGGAACATGCATACAAAACACAGGTTTTGGTATCTGTGGGAGCCCTGGAACCATTCCTCCCCAGATACCAAGGGACAATTGTATTGTCAACTTACATGCGGAAAAGAAAATAAAAAAGCTTAATAATTTTAGGAAAGAGCTTGTCTTTTTCAGACATTTCTATAATACATTTTCACAACACTGAGTACACTATAGGAGCATGGCTATAGTTTAGTAACTCTGAATATTATAATAGTGTAATGTAGGTACAAAGAGTGAAAAAAATAGAATTTTCAGACTATGCCTTTAATTTGGCATTCTGAATAACATCTCCAGGTGAAAACCACCACTGTTGTTTTATTTGTTAGAATCCTGATAATGCTGATTATTTTCTAGATACAAGATCAAAAGATTAACCATACATTTGTTTTGTTTTTTTGTTAAAAAGTATTTATTTTTTACTAGTGAAGATGGAACCGGGCAAAGAAGTTTACAGAAAACATGTCCATATACAAAGAAAGAAATAGCAAAATATTTTTGGTCATAATTTAGAAAGAAACTAATCTATAAAAAGGAGACAGTCCTCCCCAATTCATCTCTTTCACAGAAGAGCATAAGCACGGGCTCTCAGTTCCTTGATATCCTCAATAGGCCACGGATACGTCTGACAAGAGCCTGTATGAAACTATATCGAGATCGAACTTTTGAATATAATCCTTCAATGTCTAGAAGTTTCTTTTGTAGTGATTCTCCAAAAGCGTTGATGGCATCAGCCTGAAGCTAGAGGTGACATTAAAGACATTTCATTGTTAAAATTGTTGTTTCATATATTTCTTTTATTCTATGTCTTCCCATTTAAAACCTTAGAATTTTTGTAATGTGGTTTTTTAAATATAAAACACTTTTGAATTTTTGTAATGTATTACTAAATTAACTAAACATTCACATTTTCTACCTTAGAATTTTCTGGCATAATTATCATGTTTTTCCTGCCTTCTTTTCTTATATAAATTTTAAAACCTGCTTTAAATAGCAACGAATGTTGATGCTGATATACTAACATACACACAAAAACATTTCCTAAAGGCCCATACAAGAAGTCAGTAACAGTGGAAGGGAGGGAATGAAGGAGGGATGAAGGATGTGGGGAAGAAAGGAGGGGAGGTGAGAAAGAAGCTTTTACCTTTGATTTCATTTTGCAATTTAAAAAACCCACTTGCATGCGTTTGTTTTCAAAAAATATTAATGTGGGGATAAATCTGGTATATGCTTTAGAATTCATATATATTCTAGAATGCATATGTAATTTCAGATGGATCTTTCTGATGTTATACTGAAAGACTAAAATTAAGTACAAAATTAGATGAATCTACCTGTTTTCAGTTTTGCATTAAAATCACAGCACAAGGATAATTTATTACTCCTGCATTTTTTTCTAGCTTTTTCACAGACCAGTCTAAATGAAACAGTAACAGTTATTACTTCAACATATATTTATTTTTGTTGTCCTAGCTACTCAGGAGGCAGGAGAATGAGGCTGCAGTGAACTGCAGTCACACCACTGCATGCCAGCCTGGGCAACAGAGTGAGACCATGGCTCTTAGACAAAAGAAACAAAAAAACTTCTGGATAGTCTTCTTTGGCTAATTTTGCACATGGCCTCAATTAACACTAGTTCCCCTAAAAAAGCCTAGCCACAAAACAAATTCATAAAGTCACTAAAGGGCAAATGTAGTCTGGACTAGGATGGGAGTGTGGTATCCATGACATCTAGCTAGGTGTGCTTTGGAAGTTGCTGTAACTGCACCTTTCATTCCCAACCTTGTTTCAAGAAAAATTGCAAAAAGAGGGATTAGGGAGGAGCAGAGGCTTTATCAAATCATGGCTAAGGACATTCGGATGACTAGTAGAAGATCTAGCTGTAATTCATTTTCCCTAACATCACACACCCTGATACCTGCTTTGTTAGGAACATTACTTTGCTCTTACTTTAATATGAGGTTTTCATTTTAATTGTTTTTGGAATGCTCTTCATTCATTCCAACACTACTGAGCAACAGTTAGTAAGAGCCCAGTGGTGTGCACTATGGTCTACTACAGCGGGATTTGTATTGGCTGCTCTCAATCTCACTATTATTTTCTGAAAAATAAGTGCTGAGTGATACTTTGTACCATAAAGCTAATCAAAAGACAGAAGGAGTTTCCAGATCATAATGCCTACCAATTACAAAACACTTGCCATGTTCTAGGTACAATATTAGCAGCCTCACATACATGAAACCTCACTTAATTCTGACAAAACCCTTTAAGGTTGAATCATCCCTCTTATTTCTTAGATGAAGTAACTGAGGCTCAGAAGTTAAGTTGTTCAAAGTCAAATAGCTGTTAAAATGGTCAAGCTAGAGTTCAAACCAGGTCTCTATAAGCAACCCTGAAAATTATAATCTTATTAACATACCAGGCTTTCCCTTTTACTTACTCACATTCATTCATTCATTCATTTATTGGAGACAAGGTCTTGCTTCATTCTTTCATTCATTTATTGGAGATAAGGTCTTGCTCTGTTGCCCAGGCTGTAGTGCAGTGGTACAATCATAGCTCACTACAGTCTCAATCTCCCAGGCTCAGGTGATTCTCCCACCTCAGCCTCCAAGGTAGTGGTAGCTGGGACTATAGGTGCATGCCACCACACTATGCAATTTTTTTTTTTTTTAAGAGATGAGGTCTCACTCTATTGCCCAGGCTGGTCTCAAACTCCTGGGCTCAAAATCCTCCATCTCAGCCTCCCAAAATGCTGGGATCATCAGGAGTCAACACGCCCAGCCCTTTTACTTTAATAAAGAAAAACAAAAGAATATAAGAATAGAACCTTACCTGGTCTAAATCATGTTGGCTCACTATAGCCAGCCCACTTCTAAAATCTAGATTGGTTTCTGAGCCGAAGGAATCTAGAGATAAAAAACAGAGTCATACCAGCTGTGCAAGTACACATCTCCCACACAGTGGAGGAACCTGATGACAATGAATAATAACAAAAGCACCATGAAAAACATGGCTCAAGATTAGGAACTCAATTTTCAACTTTTAGCAAATGAAAGCCCCTAGGAAGCGTTCCACTGGTCCAGACCAGGGTTCTCAGCTTTTCTCTATTTCTTTCCACCTAAGGGAACCAATACATGCCCATCAGTCACAGAGGCCCACTCCAGCAATTAGAATCAGCATCATGGCAGACCTACTCCATTTTTCTAGAGCTGGATCAGCCCCTAAATGCAGCAAGAAGCCAAGGAATAGCTGATGAGCAGGCTCTAGAATACTCCTGTGCTCAGCTCAATGTCCTGTGAACAGAAATTAAAATGCAAGAAATAACTTTGTCTAGTGACTAGCTTTTGATTCACCTGATTCACTCTAAGTAATCTGGAAACAAACATAAATACAAATGTTACTAGCTTTTTGAAGCACTAATAGATATTTATGGTTCATTAATGTTTAGCAGGAAGTTTACCTTGAAGTCTTCTGCTTTTAAACAAGGTTCTTGAGGCAAATAAGGAATCTTGAGAATCCGTGGGCATGCAATGTAACAAGTAGTACTCCAGATGGCGCCAAAGAATGAATAGGCAGGTCTCTATGATAACTACACCAGAGCTCAGATTAAAGGAACATAATCTCATCAAATATTTTTTACAAACCAGTTTCTGAGGAGGAGAAAAAAGGAGACTGCACTCATTTAATGAGGTACCCACAGCCTCAGTCTAATAGACAGGGTCCCACTGAAGGCTTCTCAAAAGGAAGCAGCAAGGTGTGCTGAGAGGAAGGAGGTGGGGACCACGGGGTGCTGTGCCAGCAGTCTCACGTCCTTACCTTCTCCCCTGACAGAAAGTGCCCATGTTTATTATCAGTATTACCAGCTACTCTAAAATATAAAAACAAAAACTATGATTTGGAAATACATTAGGCATTTACTGGGAAAAATTAAGTTTGTATCTCCTTCCACCTGGTTTTAGTGCCCAAATAATGTGAGACTAAGTGAACAGTTCCTACATTTCAAGGTCACCATTCAAGTGCATGATTTCATAAAGGATACAAGAACAAAGGGAAAGCAGTTTAGCTCGATTGTTGATCACCTTCACCAGGCGCCGTCTTGCTAGAACGTATTTCTGGGCAGTGGAGATTTTATCAACACCAGCAGGCATCACAGACTGACACAACTAGAAGAAACAAATGTGGTGTTAGAATGACATCAACTGGAACAAAAATTTTAATGAAGAACTACTATCAGCAGTTCGCCGTGGTAAATGCTATGAAAAACACTCAAATTTAAACACCCTTGCAGATAAGTTTATATCTAAGAAGCTAGCAGTTTTTAAAAATGAGAGCCAAGGAAGCAAATTCACAAATGAACATTTATCGGCTGCCTTTTGAAAAAGTCTCCCTGAAACAAATTTGCAATCTGCTGATGCAACCCTGAATTTCCTATCACATTAAAATAAAGCAAGACAAAATGACAGGGTTTTCAAGCAGTAGCTATAACAATCCCATGGAGCCAGCTGTCAGGTATCTTCTGCAAAAAATATGAGGTAGACTCCTAGAGCATAAGTAAAATATGATCATCAACCAAAGTTCCCATTACCACTTCTCAACGTGGCACACACAGAGCACAGTGGTTCCAGCTAACGTTCCGATGCTGGGTTCCACGGAAAGCATACTAAAGTGAGGCTGATGGAATGCCACACACTTCACGATGACGATGCAATTCCTCTTGCAAGTACAAGCAGCACTGATAAGCTGCACATTAGAGGAAGGACTGCCAGGAGTCCTAAACCCACAACATTTCAGGAGTTACCTAAACCCAGCCATTGACTCTCGCCCTGTTCCTGCCAGCTACATGCCTTCGGGGAAGTTATACAAGTCTTCTGTGACTCAGTTTCCTCACATGAGAAATAAGAATAGAAACAGTATCTGCCCATGTGTTCAGGTAGAACATGTAGTTCAGGGCCTGGCATGTCGTAGACTCTCAATAAATGTCCCCTGAGATTACTAGAAAAGTGGCAAGAGGGAGTAGGAATGGACTAAAGTTTTTAGAAAGCTTGGTGCAACCCAGGATGACAAAATGGCTCAATATCCAGGCTGCCACAGGACAGCAGGAAGCTTCAGCACTGCCTTAGTAACTGGCCAAGAGATGCCTTACATTTAGCTGTGCCAAATGGAAAAGGCAGCAAGCTACTTAGTAGCAATCCGGGTAATTCAGCATCTTTAGCTATTAATACAGTAAGGACAGGGAACAATTCTGGGTCACTGAGGGAAGGCAGTCAAGTCTCATATGCTATCCCATGTGTTTGAAAAATTCGCTAAACAGATACTGAAGGTGCTCAAGGCACAGAAACATTTACCTAAGTTCTATTAAAAATAAAATCTGCAACAGAAGCCTTTCTCAGCACACAGATTTTAGAATGTAAATGACCCAAAACTCTCCATTCAAAGCCCAGCTGCCTTTCTATTTTCTTGAACACGTGCTACACGTCACTGTTTTTCAGTCAAGAATTTCTATGCTTATAAGGCTGCTGCTATGACAAAAGAGTTTTCTTCAAATCACACAGAAGAATCATTCCAATTCCTTTAGTCATATTGTATACTGTCTTTACTCAGTCTGAGACCAGTACCCTGGCCCTAGTAACAGCAATGATTTCTCAAGTCCCCACAGCTCATGATAAGATTCATACCTCTTTTATCTCGTCTGGGGGAAGCTGCTCTACATTCTGTAGCTTGCTGACACTCTGTCGATGACTGTCATAATAGCTGAAGAAATCATTAGCACTCTGTTTCAGCAGGTAGACAATAATGCCTAAACCAGGCAGGCGCCAGTATGGAACCACTGGAGCTTGGGTATCTAATAGAGGTGACGACATAAAACAATGTTCCTTTATAAGCATTTCATATGAATTTCAAATGACCTGTTTTAAAACAAGAGATGCCCCAGAATTTAAGGACATGTAAACTATCATTAAAACCAACCCAAGATTACTTTTAAATACCACTGATAATTTAAAGAACAAATGGTTAGAAGCCACTGTACTCAGGTACATCATAGAGATCCTGTGAGAATAAAGAAATCTGACTGACGCACATTGACAGAGCCTACCCTGTATTAAGCAAAGATTTCTTTGAGAATTCTATCCAAGTATCAACCTTCCACACACACACACACACACACACACACACACACACACACACACACCCGCTCCAAATAAACAAACAATATATACAATTTTGGGGTTTCTTAACACCAAGTGAATAATTCCTGCCTTGCCTGATAGCTCTAGCTGTATAGATTCATTTCTGGTCTGCATCTTTCTGGTTACTAAATTGCCAGCTCAGTCATTCTTTCAAAGAGACAAAAATACTAACTGAAATATTCAAAAAATATAAATGGATTTCAACTTTAACAAGTTACCACAACAATTACATTAGAGTAGTAAAACAAAATGATCTGCCTTTTACCTGGCTACTGGCTAATGAAGATGCAAAGGAACAGTGGGATGTCATAAAACCTGTTTGCAGAGGGAAAACTAGAAAGCAATAACAATATTATCCTAGGCCAGGCACAGGAGCTCACACCTGTAATCACAACACTTTGGAAGGCTGAAAATGGCTTCAGGCCAGTAGTTCAAGACCAGCCTGGGCAACAGAGACACTATCTCTACCGAAAAGAAAAAAATCATCCCAGAGATGGTTTGTATAGGGCAATTTGAACAATTTCCTCTACTGACTAAGGGATTTCTTGGAAACACTGTGGCAAGTTTTTTTTTTGTGTTTTGAAAAGGAGTCTCATTCTGTCATCCAGGCTGGAGGGCAGTGGCACAATCCTGGCTCACTGCAACCTCTGCCTCTTGAATTCAAGTGATTCTTCTGCCTCAGCCTCCCAAGTAGCTGGAACTACAGGCACACGCCACCATACCTGGCTCATTTTTGTTTTTAGTAGAGACAGGGTTTCACCATGTTGGCCAGGCTAGTCTTGAACTCCTGACCTCAGGTGATCTGCCTGCCTCAGCCTCCCCAAGTGTTGGGATTACAGGCATGAGCCACTGCACTTGGCCCAACACTGTGGCAATTTCAAGTTCAATTTGGAGATAATCTTTGTTTAATGACCCAAACTGCCATGCTTTTTCTTTACTATCAACTCCCCTAACTTTGCTCTAAAGTCAGACTCATAGATCTTTTTTTCTGTCCTTCCTTCCTTCTCTCCCTTCCCTTCCCTTTCTCCTTTTCTCCCTCCCTTCCTCCCTTCCTTTTTCTTTTTGTTTTGAGACAGGATCTCACTTTGTTACCCAGGCTGGAGTGCAGTGGCACAAACAGGGACCACTATAGCCCCAACCTCCAGGGCTCAGGTGATCCTCCCAACTCAGCCTCCCAGGCAGCTAGGATTACAGGTGAACACTAACACACCCAGATAACTTTTTGTATTTTTTGTAGAGATGGGAGTTCGCCACGTTGCTCAGACTGGTCTCTACCTTCTGGGCTCAAGCAATGTGCCTGTAATCCCAGCACTTGGCTTCCCAAAGTGCTAGGATTACAGGTGTGAGCCACTGCACCTGGCCAATCCCATAGATCTTTATATAGAGGGAAAGAGACAGAAGAGTCCCTTGTGTGTGGATGCTGCCACCAACTAGGACATCCTAGACAAATTCAATTTGCCAGGTATTCTCTTCTAGTCTACAGCAAAGACATCACAGTCTTCATAATACATTGTTATAGAGAGTCTTCTCCTAGTGAAATTAGGTATCCTGGTCCCCAGATAACATTTGTGTGACCTCTACCCTGGTAGTAAGATATCCACAAAAGAAGATATCCATAAGGAGGATGAGTGAATGCTTGGAGGACTCCAAAGCATTTCAGGAGTTCTCAACATACTAACTTGCCCAAGTCTAGAAAATATTTGCACATTCAGAGGCTATCAGGTTTGCATAAAATGGCCAGGCACAGTGGCTCACGCCTGTAATCCCAGCACTTTGGGAGGCCAAGGCAGGTGGATGACTTGAGGTCAGGCATTTGAGACCAGTCTGACCAAAAAGGCGAAACTCCATCTGTACTAAAAATACAAAAGTTAGCTGGGCATGGTGGTGCATGCCTGTGGTCTCAGCTTCTCAGGAGGCTGAGGCATAAGAATCGCTTGAGCCCGAGGTGGAGGTTGCAATAAGCCAAGATCGTGCCACTGCACTCAGCCTGGGTGACAAGAGTGAGACTGTGTCTCAAAAAGAAACAAAATAGTTGCATAAAACAAGGATGACCCCGTGAAAAATTAGACTACAGGAACAGATTCCACAGGACAGACTATGAGGTCTAGGAAGTATAAGTGCTATAGAAGAGTCCCTGCATCGTAAGCAATAATAAATATACTACATGATGGTAACAATAATGAAAATAATCGCTCACATTATGTAGTATTAAGTGCCAGGTGCTGTTCTAAAGCAGTTTATATATATTAACACATTTAATCTTTACAATAATTCTTTGGAGGAGAGCTTATCATTCCTTCCATTTTACAGGTAAGAAAACTAAGGCACAAAGAAGTGATTAACTTTTCCAAAATCACCAGTAAGTTATTTGGAGAACTGGGATTCAAATTCAGGCAGTTTGTCATTAGTCTATGTTCTTAACACTCGGTTAAACTGCTTCTCTATAATTAATTACCCTCAAACCTACCACATACCTACCTACTCACACGTCTAGAATTGGAAGAGAAAAATATGGTTGTTGACCCTAAAAAGAGTCTAAGAAGAAAATGCAAAAATGACAATTTATAAGACTCAATGAGTTTGCCTTCAAGTATTAAAGATCAAAGAATGATAGGATATGTAAAAGATGAGCTCAAAATGAGAAGTAACTAAATAAAATTTTAATAATTACCAATGATACATTATTAGCACATGATTAATATTAAAGAATACAAAATTATATTTTTGTTTGAAAATCTTATGTTCAGGTTAAATTTGTGTTACAAGGTTTCAAGGGGGAAGAAAGGAGCCCTTGTGAAGCAGAGTTAAACAGATTGCTGTTCATTTTCGAACTGCCAGATGGAAAGGGGATAAATCAGGTTCTAAGTTACTGCTGGGTGACAGGTCCTTGGATAGGATTCCCAATCATTCCATGCCCTTCCAAAGTGAAGATGACCTCTCTTTTCACACTGGTTGAGCCACCTGGACTAGAAGGGTAACTTCCCCTCATCCCAGCGAGGGCATGCAGATATTGGAATCCTCCCATGGTGGCCCCTTTTTACTCTATCTTGCTGGCAGCAAACATGTTTATTGTTGTTGTTAGAAACATGGTCTCGCTCTGTCACCCAGGCTGGAGTGCAAGTGGCATGATCTTGGCTCACTGCAGCCCTGAACTTCTGGGCTCAAGTGATCCTCCCGCCACAGTCTCCTGGGTAACTGGGATTACAGGCTCAGTCATCATGCCCGGCTCAAACTTTTGGAATATAGGAGAAAAGTATGTAGAATTAACTTGTTTAAGCCAAAAGAAACTGTTTTACATGTCCAGTCTAATATAACTATTTTATTCCATAAAATAGAACTACAAATCTTTGTAGCTACTTCCCCAGCTTCTTTAGGACATCCTGTCACCTAAGTAAGACTACTCCCTTTGAATCACTAAAATATCTTTCAATAAAGGTATTTTATTAGCTATTAAGGACTTAGTTTGTCTTGATATGACAAACTAAGATCCTACCAGCCAATACTCTTCTCCCCATTCCATGGCATAAAACTAAAAGGCCTAGACATAAAACAAACAGAAGCAGGTTATTGGTAGGAAAGGCAGAACTTTTGTGACAGAAATCAGAATAGTAGATGCCTGGGCCAGAGTCAAAGGAAACAATCAAATGCAAGAAGAAATCTTTTAAGAAATAGGGAATTGTTCTGTACTTTGGTTGTGGTGATGGTTACCCAACTTTATATAATTTCCAAAAGGTATTCAAACTGTACACCTAAAGTGGGTGAATTTTGTTGTATATAAATTACAACAACAACAACAAATTTAATACTACTAGCTAGGACATTTTATAATAGAGTTTGTCTAACAGAGTTCTTAGCGTAATTTATATAGGATAAGGTTGTATGTTGTTAAACTAATATATTTTTCTTTTACTTTAAGATCTGGGATACGTGTGCAGAATGTGTAGGTTTGTTACATAGGTGTATGTGTGCCATGGTGGTTTGCTGCACCTATCAGCCCATCATCTAGGTTTTAAGCCCCACATGCATTAGGTATTTGTCCTAATGCTCTCCCCTTTGCCCCCATCCCCTGACAGGCTCTGGTGTGTGATGTTACCCTCCCTGCGTCCATGTGTTCTCATTGTTCAACTCCCACTTATGAGTGAGAACATGCAGTATTTGGTTTTCTGCTCCTGTGTTAGTTTCCTGAAAATGATGGCTTCCAGATACATCCATGTCTCTGCAAAGGACAAGAAGTCATTCTTTGTTATGGCTGCATAGTTCCATAGTTCCATATGTGCCACCAGTCTACCACTGATGAGCATTTGGGTTGGTTCCAAGTATTTGCTACTGTAAACAGTGCTGCAATAAACATATATGTGCATGTGTCTTTATAGTAGAATGATTTATAATCCTTTGGGTTAAACTAATTTTTTTTTTTTTTTGAGATGAAGTCTCGCTCTGTAGCCAGGGCTGGAGTGCAATGGCGTGATCTCAGCTCAGCGCAACCTCCACCTCCTGGGTTCAAGCAAATTTCTCCTGCTTCAGCTTCCAGAGTAGCTGGGATTACAGGCGTGCACCACTACACCTAGCTACTTTTTTGTATCTTTAGTAGAGAGGGGGTTTCACCATGTTGGCCAGGCTGGTCTTGAACTCCTGACCTCAGGTAATCCGCCTGCCTCGGCCTCCCAAAGTGCTAGGATTACAGGCATGAGCCACCATGACTGGCCACTAACATATTTTTCATAATGTCATTTTATACTATTATTCTACTAAACACTTTTTTGTGATTAGGTAATTTTCAGGGAAAATTAGATCTTGAAGAAGATGAAAATTTTACATTTTTCTCACAGATCTCGAACAAAGACTTCTTGAAATCACCAACAGTCAATTCCATCATCCCAACCAAGGTACTAATGGGCTTTGTCTTCTGAGTGTTCCATAGGCTAACATCTTTACCCATCATCCTGCCCCATATTCAAACATTCCCTACTTAGTCATCAGAGAATCACAGGATAACTTGGCCTAATTAGTATCTAAATTGTATTTTGTTATATTATAGAAATTTGGAGCTATAATAAAAAACCCAGTTTAGACACTGAATTCAGCTTAATATGATTTAATATACAAAACTGTTTTATTTTAATCTTTTTCTCCCAGCCACCTTAGTCCCCAATTAAGATCCTTTGAGACCCCAAGTGGTATTCAAAGCTATATGCTCCTCACATGGCTCCTCTAGATTTACTCTCAGTAAATCTTGAATTTCTCTGTTCTCTCCAGTTCTCCAGTCTTATACATAGGTCTAATAATAATACCTCCCACTCAACTTTAAAAACTTGTTTAAAATGTTTCCCATTAATGACACTTATAGAAAATACTGCATCTTACTGGGGCCAAGCTGGAGAGCTATGTTATAACCATAGCAACTTAGTTCCTTCAATACAGAATGAAAGAACTAATCTCACCTTGCCTTGGTCCATCTCTATTAACTGTTTCTGAAAGGCTAGGAGTGAAGAGACACACAGCATGCTGGAAGGTAGGAGAACTCTGTAACATGAGCGACTGGCAATATTCCATTACATTGGCACAAATCTATAATCAAAAAACGGCAGTAACAAAAATATTAGCCCCCAAAATGCTTTAATAACATGAAAATCGAGATCTGAAGAACAAGGTTATAAATCAATTTGTAAAATTACTCACATCTGTTATTTTATCAATATTTTCCAAAAACATAAAAACCTTACAAAAATCACATGATTCTTGCCCCTCTTACCTGCTGCATAGCCAGTTCGATCTCATCTTTCTTGCTTACTTTATCTCCCTCCACATTATCATCTTGAAATTTAAACTGACGCAATCTGTCAGAGCCACCGAAGCGACTTAGTAGTCCTAAGCACTGGCGCTAAGAAAGAGAAAGATACTTTGTTGATATCTCGTTAAATGTATTTAAAATTGGTAACATCTCTTTCTTGAGGGAGAGAAAAAGGAAAAACTCAGTGGAGAATGGAATGATTCTTTAAAGCATCTAATAACTTACTTAAAACTGAGCCAACTAAAAGAAGCATTATTAAAATTCAACTTTTTGCAAAGGTATTTGATTGGTAGCTAACAGATGAAAAGAGTACCTTATTTTTAGCAATAAATCCCAATATCATCTGTTTCCCAAATAACTTCCTGCATTGTATCAAAGTATGTATTAATTCTTTGGAAAATACTCATTAAATGAAACACAAGTTTATAAACAAAGAGAAGCAAAATGAGAGGGCAATTATAAGACAGTTTATAACAAACACGTCTGTGATAATTTTGTCTACCAAGGCACAAATTTAAAAGCTGTTACTCCTGTGGTTGCTCCCAGGGACTTTGTAAAGGGGTTACAAACACACAGACTGCCTTGGAAGATAAATGCAAATGTCCCCAGCTTCAAATGTTAATTCTTCTCACCTGAGAATACAATATTTCCCATGGTTCTCTAAGAGAAAGGACATCCTTTTCAATATTGGGAACATATCTAGAGGTTAGTTTTTTCAATATTGGGAGCATATCTAGAGGTTAGCTAATGCCTTTGAAATTAGAGACATGGGTTCCATTAACAGTTATAACTTTTTGCTCAGTGACCTGGAATAAGTTACTTAATTTCTCAAGCCTATATGTTCACATTTCTAAAGTGATAATAACAATTCCTATCTTATATGGTGTCAGGATTCCCTGAGAGCTGGTATTATATTTAAAGTGCTTAGGACAATGATCTGCATATAAAATATGTATTTTAAATGAAACATGTATTTTAAAAGTTATAATACTATATACAGATTTAAATATATATATACACATATATAATATAAAAATGTCTTATTATTTTATTTATTTATTTTTGAGACAGTCTCTCACTCTGGTGCCCAGCCTTAAGTCCAATGGTATGATCTCAGCTCATTGCAACCTCTGCCTTCTGGGTTCAAGCAATTCTCGTGCCTCAGCCCCCCTAAGTACCTGGGACTACAGGCATGCACCACCACACCTGGCTAATTTTTGCATTTTTAGTAGAGATGACGTTTAGCCATGTTGCCCAGGCTGGTCTCAAACTCCTAGCCTCAAGCAATCCACCTACCTCGGCCTCCCAAAATGCTGGGATTACAGGGGTGAGCCATTCCACCCGGCCTCAGTAAGTTTAGATAAGGCAAAACATATTGATGAGACTATAATATAAACTTATTTTGCCAAAATAGTTGTATCTATTTTTAACATTTATAAATGTGTGTTTGCCACTTCTTAACAGATAAAATAGATGCACTCAATCATTTCTGAAGATCACCTTATGAATGATCCATCAGAAATGTGTCTTCCTCCATTCCAGTGAAAGATGACTTTAAAAACCCAAAGTATCTGGGTTTTGTTGGTGAGAGTACAATCTTTTCTGGAGAGCTGTTTGACAATTATGATGTCAAAATGTGTGTACTATGTGTATACCCTCGGCCCCAGTCATACCATGTGTTCCTTAATCTGGAGTAAAATATGTACACAAAAATGCTAACAGTAGCATTTTTCTTTTGAAATTTTGAAAAATAGTTCACGAAAAAAGGACTAGTTAAGAAAATCGTTGTATCAAAAACAATGGGATATAAATGCTAGTACATCCTCTGCAGCCAACAAAAAGTAAAGATGTGGCCAGGTGCGATGGCTCATGCCTGTAATACCAGCACTTTGGGAGGCCAAGGTAGGCAGATTACGAGGTCAGGAAATAGAGACCATCCTGGCCAGAAGGGTGAAACTCTGTCTCTACCAAAAATACAAAAAAGTAGCTGGGCGTGGTAGTATGTGCCTGTAGTCTCAGCTCCTCAGAAGGCTGAGGCAGGAGAATCACTTGAACCTGGGAGGCAGACGTTGCAGTGAGCCCAGATCGTGCCACTGCACTCCAGTCTGGTGATATAGCAAGCCTTTGTCTCAAAAAAAAAAAAAAAAAAAGGTAAAGACGCTCAGATCAAAGCAGGCCAAGAGGCTCCCAGAAAGACTGATAAAAATATCTAATGGACAAACTAATACATTAGAACATAATGAGAGAAGATTACGGAGCTTGTGAAGAGTTTGGGGATAAATTAGTAATAAGTACATAAAAACCAAGCAAATAAAAAAGAAAACTGTAGGGAAAACAGTTTGCTCCTGGCTTATTCACAAATGACACTTACACAGTCATAATAATGTAACACTAAATATTAATGTAACCAAAGTTATGATATCATTACATTGAGTTTAAGGGGGTGTTATGGGAAATGTATTCATTGTATGATGGAAGAAAGGAGTAAAAACACCTAAATTCTCATCTCTGTCCATCACCCAACAATGGAAAGTCAACAGATGATTACTAAAATTAGAAAATCAAGAAGCTGCAATACAAGAATATTATTTAGAAATACCAAAGATTCAACCAAAACAGTTGAAAGGGGTTTCTCAAATCTAGGGGGGACAATGGGGAGGATGTTTTATTTTGTCACGTGTCTTATAACTCCTATTTAAAGAAATAAGAATCAGTTACCTGGAATCTTCCAATATGTCCCTGTAGCTCCATTAGAGACCCTTCATTTACATCAACGTCAAGCTCACTTAATATCCCTATAAAATAAATGTAGAACGCTTTAAAATATAGTATTATAATAAACAAAAACATTAAAAGCTAGGAAGAGAGGTTCTAGTATTTCATATTCTTCATGTGCATTAACAGATATTCTTGCCATAGAAAAATGTTGAGAACTATGATTTTACAAAGACTGTAAGTACCTTTTATATACTAATAACAGCAACAGCATATGTGCATTCGTATGCAATCTCAAATGTAGAGTGAATTGATTTTAAAAGGCATTTTTAGTTTTCCAGAAAAATCTCATTTTTTATAATAAAAGTAATTTTCTAAATTACTTTCCCATAAAGAAGTTTTTAGAATATAAAACACTAAGAATAAAATGCATTTCTTTTTAACACCTCTAAATATATATCATTTGATTTTTCTTTTCCGCTAGGCAAAGTACAATTTACAAAGAAAACAAAAACATTTCTATTCAACTTCTCAGTTTGGACCCATTCCAAAATTCCTAAATCGAAATGACTCACCTCTAATAGTACCATAGCCTCTCTTGATTTTTCTTTCTTTCTTTTTTTGAGACAGAGTCCCGCTCTGTTGCCCAGACAGAAGTGCAATGATGTGATCTCGGCTCACTGCAACCTCCACCTCCTGGGCTCAAGCGATTCTCCTGCCTCAGCCTCCTGAGTAGCTGGGATTACAGGCATGTGCCAGCATGCCTGGCTAATTTTTGTATTTTTAGTAGAGATGGGGTTTCACTATGATGGCCAGGCTGGTCTTGAACTCCTGACCTTGTGATGCACCCTCCTAGGCCTCCCAAATTACTGGCATTACAGGAGTGAGCCACTGTGCTCAGCCCACCTCTCTCAATTTCTAATGAGCTTGCAAGTGACCCTAACATGTCATTCTCCCCATCAGTTTGTTTCCTTGTTCCATCACTAGTCATGCTAAGGAAAACCCACCTAAACCTATCCTAGCCACTCTAACTTTGTATGTGTTTTCAGATTCCTTTAATTCATTTTGTACTCACTTCCAAGTATAGATTCTATAGCACATAACCAAGAACCTGATCCTTCTCGCCTCATAATGACAAGCCATCCTCTTTTTAGATTAGCTCAGCCCTCAATACAAACTGACAAAAAACTCTATGATCCGGTGCATGTGGGCTCATTATACCTTGCCTGTGCCTCACGGCTTCACCAGAGCCAATGCCGTCCTACCTTCAACTCCTCTGAGAGTCTGCTCCCAGAATCGCTTTGTCTTCTACCATACTAAAATTTACCCTGCCACAGAAGAGTTTTCCTATTTGAAAATAGGCTCAAGTCTTTCTTGTACTTCAAAACAAAACAAACCCAAGCAAAAACTTGGTTAGTATCAATTTTTTGAAAATTTTTCTTCAGTTGCTGCTTGTATTTGTAATTCTTATACCCTCCTTGCCCATCTGAACTCCCTGACACCTGGATTTTGTACCTAACACTATCATGAAGCTAAGACTTGTTCCTCTTTGTCCTCAAACTTGCTAAACTCTGCACCAAGTATTGCTGTTCCAAAGTTCACTTTCCCCTGCATGTCAACTGCTGCCGCAACTTAAAAGGACCTCCAATTCTCAGGTTCTAGAAGAGCTTTCTGTTAAATGCCATCTAACTACTCTGTGTATATCACTCTCGACTCCAAAATACTTTTCAGAATATCTGTGAGCCAGCTGGGCATGGTGGCTCACATCTATATTCCCAGCACTTTGGGAGGCTGAGGTGGGAGGATTGCTTGATTCCACGAGTTTGAGACCAGCATTGTCTCAACATAACAAGACCTCATCTTTACTTGAAAAAATAAATTTAATCAATAAACACACACACACACACACACACACACACACACACACACACACATGTACATATGTATCTGTGAGTCACAGAAACAAAACTGCCCTGCTGATAAGATTTGTGGAAGTACAACATACATGGTGGTGGGCTAGGCAGCATGGGAGATACAAAGTTACAAACAGAACTGCAATCTAATGGGAGCATTTAAGACAAACTTGCATAGTACATTATAGGATAATACAAGGGCTATGCTGTGCACAACAGGGTTGATAGGAGTGTAACTTGTTTAAAAGTGTTTTTAAAAAATTGGGAGGGTATTTGGCATTATTTTTAACAAAAATTTAAAGCACTTATATTTCTGATCAAGTACTGCCAGGAATTTATCAAGTCTATCAGTTCAAATGAACAAAAATGGGGCCAGATGCAGTGGCTCACGCCTGTCATCCCAACACTTTGGAAAGCTGAGACAGGAGGATTGCTTGTGGCCAGGAGATTGAGACCAGCCTGGGTAACATAGCGAGACCTTGTCTCAACAACAAAAAATTTAAAAAGTAATCAAAAACAAATGTACAAAAATATATATGAATACATATGTACATACATAGCTAGAGATAAATAGGTAAGTACACACACACAAATTCACAAAGTTATTAAATGCCACACTGTTTAAAATTTTAAGAAGCTTGTAAACAGTCAAGATGTCATAGAATCTGATTACAAAACAAAGGACTAGTTGGGCGTGGTGGTACATGCTGTATTCTCAGCTATTTGGGAGGCTGAGGCACAAGGATCATTTGAGCTCAGGAGTTCCAGCTACGATTGTGCCACTGCACTCCAGCCTGGGTGACAGAGTAAGACCCAGTCTCTAAAACAAATAGGACAGGTGTGGTGGCTCACGCCTGTAATTCCAACACTTTGGGAAACTGAGGTGGGAGGAATGCTTGAGGCCAGGAGTTCAAGAACACCTGGGCAACATAGCAAGGCCCTGTCTCTACAAAAAATAAAAATTAGCTTGGTGTGACAGCATGTGCCTATAGTCCTGCTTAATCGAGAGGCTGAGGCAGGAGGATCACTTGAGCCAGGTAGGACGAGGCTGCAGTGAACCATGATTGCAGCTTTGCACTCCAGCCTGGGTGACAAGAGTGAGACCCTGTCTCAATAAAAATAAAAATAGACAAATAAAACAAGGATCTGGTTAACTATCTCACAACTGGAAAACCAGGGAGTCAATTAAAAAGAATGGGCAGGAGCTATAGGTGCTGATGAGAAAAAATATCTCATGAAGATCCCACAGTTTACAGAAGTACATTGAGAGTAATTAGTTAAGTCCTGGAAAAAAATTAAAAAAAAAAAAAATTAGAAGTTCCACCCCACAACACTATAGGACCTTAGTAGAAGCAAGAAGAGTGGCCTGACTTGGTATCATCTCAGGACACTGGAATGAATTCCACAGGCTGGGTGGAATGGACTCTGGGATCTCCTTGGAAGAAGCACAAGCTCCAAGTAATTCAGGAGCGACTATACTCAGTCCTGGCCAACTCTCAACTTCTCTCAACCAAGAGGGCTCAGCCACCAAGACAGCCCAGACAAAAAAAAATATTGGGGATTATAGGGTGGATTCAGAGGTTCCCTCAGACTTCTCCAAAGCAACATAAAAATGGAGGTAGTGTAGCCTAGTAGTTATGTATGTAGGTTCAAAAGCCATCCTGCCTGGGAAACGCTATACTACCCAGGGTTATCTGTGTGACTTTGGAAAATTAATGTCCTGTGCCTCTGCCTCCTCATCTGTAAAATGTGGATAATGACAGTTCTACCTCATAAGACTGCTGTGTCTTCCAATCAATTAACATGTCAAGTATTTAAAACAGTACCTGGCACATAAATGCTTAATAAATGCCAGCTACTATCATTTATATTACACATTCTAAGCAAAAGAAAATCGTTATCGGCCATACTCTCATTCAAGAACAAAGGCAACCTTTAGACATTCTTAAACATGAGAGAATTTCGGAAATATGAGACAGCATGCTTTTTATTGAGGGAAGGAACCTCAATACAAATTAAAAATACCAAGAGATAAATCAAAAGAAAGAACTCGTGAATGGTGACACCATGGTGGGGAACATAACTGGTGTTCTGCCGTGAATTCATGTAAATGTACAACAGAAACTAAGCAGCTGAGGATATTGTGGTTGTATAATAGATGTAAATGTTACCAAACTTGACAAGGTTAAAATGATATAAGCAAATATCATTTGAAGGTGGCAGAAGAAGTGTAAAAGAACTCACCATTTCATCCTTCCCATCAGGAAGTTAACTAAAATTTACATGTAGTAAAGAAATTATAAGAAGGAGGAAGAACCAAAATATCTTAATAATGTTTCATAATGTTTTTTCCTTGCTCACAGTGATCTTTTAAAAGGTGATGTACACTAGCAGTAAAGAAACATTTGTCTGGAATTTGGCAACTCTTTCCGTTTCTCTTCAATTAGATTTTTGTCTGTTAAATTCATGTAAAATTAAATATTTGTTTTTTAAAACAGCATGTAAAAGGTCATCCTATTCTCATTAATTGCCTCTGTATGTCTCTGTTCCTTTCTCTCTCCCTCTCTCTCTCAAATGTATATACACATAGAGCAATGTTTGAAAATTTGTTTATCAAATGTCAACATTTGGTAATTTCTAGGTGGTGAGATTTTGAGTGTTAGTTAACTTTTTGAATATTCTTATAATGAGCATATATCTTTAAAAAAAAAAAAATAGAGACAAAGTCTTGCTCTGTTGCCCAGAGTGGAGTACAGTGGCACAATATTGGCTCACTGCAGACTTGACCTTCCCAGATCAAGCAATCCTCTTACCTCAACCTCCCAAGTAGCCAGGACCACAGGTGAACCCCCCAACACCCAGCTAAATTTTTTTTTATTTTTTGTAGAGACAGGATCTCTTCATGTTGCCAAGCTGGTCTTGAATCCTTGGCCTCAAGCAATCCTCCTGCCTCAGCCTTCCAAAGTGATGGGGTCACAGGAATGAGCCACCACACCCACCCAAGCACATATCATTTTTATGAACATAAACTTATTACTTAAATAAAGGCTCTGTTAGCAATACCAATTTCAAATAAGTCATATATAGCTGCAAAGTAACAAAAAAACCTCATTCTATTAATTTGTCTGTCTGTAAAGAATTATTAAAAGTCCTTTCAACATAATCAACTCACCAGGAAGTGCTGCTTTACTTATAATTCCTGTCAGTAGAGCCAATTCCTGCAAAGACCCAGCACTAACATCCTGACAGCGCAGAATTGCTTGTATGGTATCAGAATGTGAAATAAGAAACTGCAATACCTAAGCCATTGAAAAGGAAGAGAAATAGGAAAAACAGAGGTAGAAGCAGAAAATTATATTATAAATGTATAGTTCATCTTATAAATAACGCTGAAGCAAGTAATTCAATTAATGAGGATGAGTAACAGATAAGCAATTGTTTTCTGCACTTACATATTTATTTCTTCAGGAAGTAAACATTTAACTAAAAATTCACAAGACTAAGGGATTATTTTAAAGTTTATAAGTTGGTACATTTGGAAACTACTGTAGAAGAATATGATATAACTACTGTATAAAAACTATTATTTGACCCTTATTTTCTTTCTTTTATTGTTTGGCCAAATTAAGAATTTAAAATGAGTATAAAAATGACGACTGAATTCAAGAAGTTGCTCTATGAAAGTGTAACTATCATGACATGGGGAAAATCACATAAAAGCTTTTGTCTAATTCTCCTTTTTTAAAAAATTTTAATTTGTATTATTATATATTAGAGATAGGGGCCAGGCACGGTGGCTCACGCCTGTAATCCCAGCACTCTGGGAGGCCGAGGTGGGCGGATGACTTGAGGTCAGGAGTTTGAGACCAGCCTGGCCAACATGGTGAAATGCCATCTCTATTAAAAATACAAAAATTAGCCAGGTATGGTGGTGCACATCTGTAATTCCAGCTACTCAAGAGGCTGAGGCATGAGAATGGCTTGAACCTGGGAGGTGGAGTTTGCAGTGAGCTGGAATCGTGCCACTGCACTCCAGCCTGGATGACAAAGTGAGACTCTGTCTCATAAAAGAGATATAACCTCGCTATGTTGCCCAGGCTGGGCTCAAACTCCTGGGCTAAGTGATCCTCCCACTTTGGCTTCCCAAAGGGCTGGGATTACAGGCATGAGCCACCACACCTAGCCATAACACTCTTTTTGATGTGTTTTAAAAAAAGGAGATATAAATCCTGACCTCCAAACTCTACCCTTCCACCATGGCATTTTACAGTGTACACTCATGGAGGCCTCTCTCAGTATTTTGACTTAGGAATATCTCAACTACCTTACAAACATTTTAAAGACGATATGTCAAAACAAGCCAAGGATGTGAATCACTCAGAATTGTAATCATTTTTATTTTTCAATACAGATTCCCAGCCTAAGCTTAAAATGGGTGGTCACAGAACTCAGTCATCTGTGCTTTTCTAAGAGGCTCCTCAGGTGATTCTACTTCAGTCAATACAAGATTGGTGTTAGGGAACCAATGTCTTGTATCATAATGTCCCATTTCTACTAAAAAATCTTAATCTCAATCTAGGAGAAGACAAGCAAAGTCTCCAAGTTTTAAAGTACTAACTTGAAGACCACACACGCCTAAAAGAGGTAGGCCGGGCGCAGTGGCTCATGCCTGTAATTCCAGCACTTTGGGAGGCCGAGGTGGGCAGACCACCTGAGGTTGGGAGTTCGAGACCAGCCTGACCAACATGATGAAACCCCATCTCTACTAAAAATACAAAATTAGCCAGGCATGGTGATGCGATTGTAATTCCAGCTACTCAGGAGGCTGAGGCAGGAGAATCGCTTGAACCCGGGAGGTGGAGGTTGCAGTGAGCGGAGATCGTGCCACAGCACTCCAGTCTGGGCAAGAAGGGCAAAACTCCGTCTCAAAAAACAAAAACAAAACAGAAGTAAAACATCAACCCAGATTGCTATGGTATAAAATAAAGTGCCACTTTAGAAGAGCAGTATCTACCCTGGTGAGACGGCCTAAGGCCTAATGGTAGAGAAAGCAGAAAAAATGACCAGAAATCAAAGTGTTTTAGGACACAGTTCCAAAATATAATGAAGCAATACAATAAAAGGTTGTAGATTCATAATGATAAGCCTAATTAATTGGTAAAAGGCTAAATTACATATAGTATTATTAATCTGGAAAAATGTGTCTGTTGGAATGTTGGAGTGTTTCACTGAAAAGCAACCCAAATAAAATTAATTTCTGGTGTTTAAAAATTTTTGATAGCAAAATCACTCATTTAAATTATTTCATTCTCTAACATATATAAATGTGGCATTACCATCTGTCTTTTGTGTTCTCTGTAAGGCCTAGCATAGCCCCCTTTCAATAAATATCTGGTTAAATTACGTTTTAGAAGCCAGCTTATTCCTACCACAGTAACTGCTTTCTTTTATAGGAAAACAAATTTCAATCTCTTGTTATCTGTCTCATGATTATATTAATTAGCTACAATGTTTCATTCAAACAAAAGTACAAAAATGGGTTAATGAAGTTAAGAACAAAGTACAGGGGCCTGTTTTCTCTACCCAGCTCTGCCACAAACATTAGGACTAACATAAATTCACTTAAGCTTTCTATGTGTAAGGTTTCTGTGCTTGTAAAATGAGGATTTTGCTCTAGACAATATCTAAACAAAGAGTTCACCTTACCTGCCCTGCTGCCTGCAAGTGCTGGGCCATACTAGACGTAAGGATGACCTGGCACAGCTGGAGGGCTGGGAGAAGAATCTGGCGGTAGCGATCCACTGGGGCAGGGATGAACACTGGAGGGTCTCTCATGCCAAACATGCTTGATTTATTTCACCCAAACAAGGAGAAAACATTCCAAGAATTAAGGTATACTTTCGGCAACTCCTTAACATTGACGTGGCAAAGAAATCACTTCCAGCTAATTAAGATGTAAAGCTACTAGTGAGTACTCTGCATCCCATATATACATCCGCAGGCCAAAAAAACATCTGTCTTCCTAAATTCATAGCTTAGTTAGTAAAAACAGTTATTTGAATTCCGAAAAATCTTATCAAGGAAAATCTATGTAATTCGACAAGACAATGCTTGAAACTTCCCAAACATTTTTATTCTTCTCTAAATGCTCCCTTGGGCCATATAGGCTCTAAGTAAAACAGATTTAAAAGGTTACTTTCCCTAAAATTCCCTCTCCTCTATCCAAGCCAAAAATGCACTATACTATCCATTGTATAGGGTGAGTACCGCTTATCCAAAATGCTTGATACCAGCAGTGTTGCAGACTTTTTTGGATTCTGAAATATTTGCATTATACATACTTACTGGTTGAGCATCCCTAATCTGAAAATCCAAAATTCAAATTGCTCCAATGACCATTTCCTTTGAGCACCATATTGGCACTCAGAAAGTTCGGGATTTAGGAGCACTGCAGAGCATTGCAGATTTCAGATTTTCAGATTAGAGAAGCTCAATCTGTATAAAAATAAAACAAGATTTAAGAGTTAAAATGAGGCTGTAAAATCACTTAACCTTTAAGAGTAGGTCTCAGAGCACTGTATTAATAAACTAATATTTATTGTAAATGTTTATATTTAAATTTTTAGACCAAAAAAGTGGCTGCCTATTGAGAGGGAATGAAAGCAGAATATGAAAATAAGAGAGAGGCCTTGCATAGACAAATGATAATAACATGCCATGAACTAAAGATATTTAACCACCCACTTTACCTAAGGTGAAAGTAATAAGTCTCATGTTTGAAACTTTAGACAGCAATACTAAAATAAATGTTTTTCCCTTGGAGGTAAAACAGTTAAGCCTAAAAAATTCTAACATTCAAGTTGGAAACAGATCCCTTTAAAACAATTACTAAACTCAAACTAAGTATGATTTACTTCTAGGAAGGTATGCTATGCTGTTTGCCTAATAATGCTGCAGTCATGTAAACAAAAAAGAAAAAAAAAATCAAATTGAATTTTCCACATTCGAATTGAACTAAGTAATCAGCTGAAAAGCTCAAAACTTGAAAACAATTCCATTTGAGGCTTTTGAATTAGCAAGCAGTAAGCAAAATATTGAAATAAGAAAAAAATATACATAAAATCTGAAATCCTACAACAGGAACTCCATAACAAATTATAAAATTTTACAACAACTCTTTAAAAGACAGTATAACTGAAAACAAGTATTTCTAATGAACAAAATAATAACATTGAGAAAGCACACATTTACTAAATTCTCTCCCACCCCACATACTTTCTCCCTTATTAGCAACTTCCATTTATTAGTAAATGACAAGGGCACAGCATGACCAAAAAAACCCACATCAAGATTAAACGAGAATTGCTAAGTGGCAAAATTATGTTTGGAATTTGTTTTCCCCCGCAATAATCCTTTAGTGGGAGTTTAACCAAACTAATCTATACAGACACTTACCTCTGTGGGTCCGTTTCTGGGCGCATGTCATAGACTTGGCATTGAGCTAGTCTCACAATCACCCCTGACCTTAGCAGCTCTAAAGCACCCTGCTGTATCTTTGCCACTCTTGTGAGAAATGCCTGAGGAGTTACACAAGAAAAATCATCAGTTCTGAAATCATGTCCAAGGGCCTCATAGAAAAGTGAAACACTCTCACAGCACAGTTCTCATCTTTAGTTTTCACTGAATAGAAATCTGGGCTAGTGACCAGCTTACATTATACCACTTTCTTCCTAAGATTTTCATGAAGACTCAGTGGTGCAACATATCTGAAGTGCCCACAGACAGTAGCTTGCACAATTCAAGTACTCATTTATAGTGTGGGTTCTGTTATTACCATCTGGACCCATGGAGGGTAAGGAATTTTGTCTGTTTTGCTAACAGCTGTGTCTCCAGTACCTAGTGCCATGCCTGCCATTTTGCAGGTATTTAATAAATACCTGTTAAATAAATGAAGGAGGAAAAAGAAGTAAATGAAAAATCTAAGACTTCAGTGCTTCTATTACTGTAACATTTGTGATCCTTTTAAGCAGGAGGAAATTGAAATTAAAACAGATTTGCAGGCAAAGAAACAATGAATTATATACTATATTGAAAATGCTGTGTTTAGAATAGAAACAGCGTATCTACATGGAAATTTTCAATAGGCAACTACTATAGTCTGAATTGTATTTTGAGAGGACAATTTTGTTCTGTCTTCATGGAGCACTGGCTGTTATATTACCATCATGAGCAACCCGGGTGAGTGAGAGAAGCAGGAGTCCTGTTATCCAGCTAGCCCTTTGAGGATCATTTCACCCATCTATTGCACACTAGGAAGATTCCTAAGTTTAAAACTCCTTTAAAAAAGGATTCTAGCTTATGATAGAAATATCCAAAATGTATGTCACATTAATTTTCTTTAATACTTCTACAGCCAAGAGAAAATGACTTCTTGATCTAACATCAAATGTCTAGAAAGCCTTACCATTTTAGATTCATAAGTATAAAGTGCTTTTAAAAGGGGAGGCTGTGGTGTGAGTAAGCTCTGCAAAGTACGGTCATCTTCTACCAAGCTGTCTACAAGGACCTTCAAGTAGCCACTGTTTGAAAGATACAAAAGCCACTGCTGCTGTTTATCCACAGAGACAATCCGATCAAGTAGAGCCAGGGCCAGCATCTAAAGGAAGAATAAATTAAAGTCCAAAACATGCAGATGCTAACAAAATCAACAATAGTAACTGCCTTTATCTGGAAATATGAAGAATTTTTTTAATAAACAGAATGTTGCTTGCAATAAAATTTCCTTTTTTTTTTAAGAAGTTAAAAACTATGGATCTGAATCTCATAAAGGAAAGTTCTCAGGTAAAGATTTATTTCCAAAACAAAACCTAACATGTTAAAATAATGGCATTAGATATATATTTTAGTAGATTCTAACATTGATTGTTAGAAAAAACAAATTTTTTTAACAGCTGTTTTTTTCTCATTGTAAAGTTTTATAATGCTCATTACAGAAAATATAGAAAACAAATAACTAGGCTGGGCGCAGTGGCTCACCCCTGTAATCCCAACACTTTGGGAGGCGGAGGCAGGCAGATCACTTGAGGTCAGGAGTTTGAGACCAACCTGGCCAACATGGTGAAACTGCATCTCCACTAAAAATATATATTAAAAAAATTAGCCCGGCATGGTGGTATGTGCCTGTAATCTTAGCTACTCGGGAGGCTGAGGCAGAATTGCTTGAACCTGAGAGGCGGAAGTTGTAATGAGCTGAGAGCGTGCCACTGCCCTCCAGCCTGGGCAACAGAATGAGACTCTATCTCAAAAAAAAAAAAAAAGAAAAAGAAAAAAGAAAAGAAAAGAAATAACTATACAATCTGATAATCACAGTTCATCCATTTTGGTCTGTTTCCTACCAGTATTTTTTCTATGCATACAAATACTTTTGAATTTTTAAAACTAAAAGGTTATAACAGTTTATATTTTACGCTATTTTTAAAAATCCTATTTCCTATGGTCTTCAAAAACACGACTTAATTGCTACGTAACTTTGCTACATGATTTTCCATTAAGAGTTATCTTCTCAAAAAAAAAAAAAAAAAGAAGTTATCTTCTCATTGCATCATTACCAGTGTGCCACAATACCGTAAAGAAATATAAATGCAAATTCTCCACAAAGCATTTAGGCAAAGAAAGATATATTCAGTACAAGGCAATTTATTCCACATTCTCTTAACCAAAGATCTTTATTAAGCAGCATTTCTATTGTTTCTACCAGCCAACCTCAAAATTAGCAAGAAGATAATCCCGAAAGGCAATTCTGAATTAAGATTCTAACAAAATTAAACAAAACATATAAATAAATAAAAGAGAAGTCCCAAATTATGGCAAATAAAAAACATACTATATTATAAAAAAATTTCTTAATATGTACCATACATGTTAAAAATTTAATCAATTTATTTTATTTTATTTTTTACAGCAGGGTCTCACTCTGTAGCCCAGGCTGGAGTGCAGTGGCTCGATCACAGCTCACTGCAAGCAACCTCTGCCTCCTGGGCTCAAATAATTCTCCCACCTCAGCCTCCCAAGAAACTGGGACTACAGGTGCATGCCACCACGGCTGGCTAATATTTTGCATTTTTTGTAGAGATGGGTTTCACCATGTTGCCCAAGCTAGTCTCAAACTCCTAGACTCAAGCCTCAGCCTTCCAAAGCACTGAGAATACAGGCAGGAGCCACCACACTCAGCCATCAATCAGTTTATACCTTAATAAGTCAAAATACTTATTCAATTCCAATACAAAATGAGAGTTGCTTTACCCTTCCAATTTCATGACCATCACAAGCATCTCGACAGACCACTTCCATGAGGGCAGCACCATAACTTTCAATAATGGCTATGTTTTCTCGCTGTAATTTGCTAAACACATCTTCAGGGGCAGTCAGCCTTTCCCACATGGTTTTCTTGGCTAAAAGGATTAAAACAGAAAAAAAAATCCAGTAAAAAGCAGTTTAATAACTGAGTGATTATACCTTATACAGTAGGTGTGAGCTGACAGAAGAAAAAAAAATGCAACCAAAAAAATCCTTCCATTAATGCTTGTACACAAAGGCCTACTGGACCAGCAAGTCCAAGCAGGTTAACTCTAATAACACAGTGCACTTATTTCATGCATAGTTTGTAACACTAAGAGAACAACTGTAGCAGGGCAAGCATAAACCATTCTTAAAGAGATCAAAATGAATAACAAGACTCCATGACAACCAACATCCTGTATTTATCCTGCTAATCAATCTTTTATCTTTTGTTGAGATCTGTGAAAATTGCCAGGCACGGGTGGGGCTCACATCTGTAATCCTAGCACTTTGGGAGGCCAAGGCGGGAGGATCACTTCAGGTCAGGAGTTCAAAACCAGCCTAGCCAACATGGTGAAACCCCGTGTCTACTAAAAAATACAAAAAATTAGTGGGGTGTGGTGGTACATGCCTATAATTCCAGCTACTGCGGTGGCTGAGTCAGGAGAACCGGTAGAACCCAGGAGGTGGAGGTTGCAGTGAGCTGAGATCACGCCACTATTCTCCAGCTTGGGCTACAGAGTGAGACTCTTGTCACCAAAAAAAAAAAAAAAAAAAAAAAAAAAAATTTTTTTAGCTAGAAAGGATCAGGTACAATGTAGACAAAAATATGGCCCCCAAAACATCAGATATTTTTATTTCTTTTTTTAGTTGAAATATTTATTAAAAATAAAAGTGCACCCATTAGTAAGGTAATTTAAATATATAATTATGAACCATACGATCATACATTTTATGAAGACCCATAAACATACTTATGTAAGATTCTTTAAAAAGTTTCACAAATACATTAAATAAAGCAATAACTTGTATTTGAAGTTAATCTCAATTTTTCCAACTACTACATAGCACCAGTTTTTAAATTGGCATCTTGATGACTTCTTATAAAAATCTATTGTAGAGCCCCACCTGGTGGCTAAGTGGTGACTTGGCTAATTCAACCAAATGGAATGTTAAAAAAAATAAACACACCCAAAGAAAAATGTGGGAGGTGCTGAGAGTAGAGAAATCCCATCTCTTTTCTTAAAAGAAGCTTGTGTTTGCTTAAAAAATTTCTCTCAACTATTCTGTTATTTTTCCTCATCTTACAAATATTCTCATGCATTATTTATGTGGGTGCTACATGCTTATAAATCTATCATTTGGCTATTATTACCTTCTTCCTATGTATAGCATAAAAAACAACCACTATAAGAGTAATGAGATCAATTCAAACTTACACACACAGTGGTTTTTAACAGTCTATACAAAATAACACTCACAAAGTGAAGAGTGCAAAGAAAGTCCATTATCAGAAGGTGCTCTGACAACTTCTTAACAAATAGCAGAATAACTCTGAATGGCTTGTTGATCAAACATCAAATTTCTATCAAGTATATAAAGTATTATATACTGATCTGTTGAACAGTTAATATTTTCATGACGTAAGTTTAGTCTCAATTAAAAACGCTAATTATATTTTAGAAAGCAGCATTTATCATTATTTTAAATATGCCTAACTTTTGACCAAGAAATTCCACTTCTTGGAATTTATCCAAAGAAAATCTCACTAGTACAAAAAGATATATGTATACTATTGATGAGTTATACTGGAGAAGTCTCTGACTTGACTTTGACTCTATTAAAATAAAATTCATACTTTTTCACATGGAAATTCCACCATTAAGCATCCCTTTTGAGAAATAGAAGCATATTAAAAAAATTTGAAAGCTGGGTGTGGTGGCTCACGCCTCTAATCCCAGCACTTTAGGGGGCCCGGGGGGGGAGGGCGATTCACAAAGTCAGGAGTTCAAGATCAGCCTGACCAACATGGTGAAACCCCATCTCTACTAAAAATACAAAAATTAGCTGGGCGTGGTGATGTGTACCTGTAATTTCAGATACTGAGGAGGCTAAGGCAGGAGAATCACCTGAACCCAGGAGGCAGCGGTTGCAGCGAGCTGAGATAGCGCCACTGCACTCCAGCCTGGGCAACAGAGCATGACTCTGTCTCCAAAAAAAAAAAAAAGGTTTTTAAGGGGCTGGGCGCAGTGGCTCACACCTGTAATCCCAGCACTTTGGGAGGCCATGGATCACCTGAAGTCAGGAATTCAAGACCAGCCTGACCAACATGGTGAAACCCTGTCTCTACTAAAAATACAAAAAATTAGCCAGGCGTGGTGGTGCGCCTGTAATCCCAGCTGCTTGGGAGGCTGAGGCAGGAGACTGGCTTGAACCGAGGAGTTGGAGGCTGCAGTGAGCCGAGATCGCGCCATTGCACTCCAGCCTGGGCGACAAGAGCAAAACTCTGCCTCAAAAAAAAAAAATTTAGAAACAATTTAAATGCCTATGAATAAGGAAAATGGCTAAACAAGTGTTTCATCCATATCACAAAATAACAGAGACTCTTTTTTTTCAGTTTCACTCTTGTTGCCCAGGCTGGAGTGCAGTGGCGTGATCTCAGCAACCTCTGCCTCCTGGGTTCAAGCGATTCTCCTGCCTCAGCCTCCTGAGTAGCTGGGATTACAGATGCCTGCCACCACGCCTGGCTAATTTTCTGTATTTTTAGTAGAGATGGGGTTTCATCATGTTAGCCAAGCTGGTCTTCAACTTCTGACCTCAGGTGATCCGCCTGCCTTGGCCTCCCAGAGTGCTAGGATTACAGGCATGAGCCACTGCATCTGGCCAAGACATGTTAAAAGAATCAACTAGATATATACTCTGATGTAGTACAAAGGATAGAAAGATGTTGGACCATTCTACGTAGAGCATACTGTTCAGTGGGACTTGAGGCAAGTGAGGGAGTTACAGAAGTATATAAAGCTGAACTATTATTTGAGGGTTTTTTTAAAAAAATAATACTCATATACTACTTCATAATTCTTAAAAACTAAACATTCTTCCTCAACTTTTGAGTAAGTCCTTTAAAAATGACACCAACACTCACTTATTACTGTTGTGATTAGTCAAAAGATGGAGAAGTGATTAGTCAAAAGACAGAGATTGGGAGAAGTAACCATCTCCCAATCCAGAAAAGATTAGGAACTGATCTCATTCTACCTGCTTCTAAGGTGTCTGGTTCATCTGGTCTCTGGGCAATCTGTAAGTAATAAAGCAGAGAGCCATACAAGTGAGTCCTCACTCGTTGGAATCCGCCACCTAGGGAGATTAGGAAGATGTCAAATGAAAATCTTTTCTCAATTAAAGTTAAAACAAATACAAAAGATAGTTTATAGAAAATTTAGATGTAAAAAACCTGTCTTCAAAATGAAGTCTAACAGTTTCTTCAATATGATGTGAAGTGAAGAATCTCCAATAGAAGCAAAACCCACTAATGGGTTTTCTGCTGGAACTGGTGAGGTGAAAGAACTATCAAGCATGAAAGCGTAATGGGCGTCCCCTGGTCCCGAGACTAATGACTGCTTCTGTTCGGTGCGGACAGCCTGGCTTAGGTGAGCAGTCAGTGTAAACACTGCTCCAGCGACCACAGGCATTAACTCTTGCGCTGCTTCATCATCTAGTATCTTAAAGGACAAGGGCAAATTAGAGTGAGAATCTTACTTTCAGCTATAATCATTAACAAGTTTCATAGCTTTTTTCTTTTCTTTTTTTTTGGGACACAAGGTCTTGCTCTATCACCCACAATCTCAGCTCACTTCAGCCTTGACATCCTGGGCTCAGGCGGTCTTCACCCCTCAGCCTCATGTAGCTGGGACTACAGGTGCATACCATTATGCTTGACTAATTTTTTACTTTTAGTAGAGACGGAGTCTCACTATGTTGCCCAGGTTGGTCTCAAACTCCTGGGCTCAAGTGATCCTCTCAACTTGGCTTCTCTCAAACTTCTGAGATTACAGGCATGAACCACTGCACAAAGCCCATTAACAAGTTTCATATACATTTAGCTTGTCAACTACGATAACAATATATAAGAATGGAATATAGGAATTACTCAAAAAAAAAAAAAAAAAGGAAAGGAATCTAATATATACAAAGAAATTTAAATGTGATACTAGGTAATGGGTGTTCTTAAGCAGAAGAAATTCCTATCAGAATTTCCTAGGGAGGTTTTCTTTTCAAAATTCACAAAAATGGTCTCACCATTACATTCAGTAGGTCTGGGGTGGATTCTGTCCATGTCAATTTTTACAAAGCTCCCCAGATAATTTGGACACACACTGTAGTTGAGAGCCGCTACTGTATAGAATTAATTCCTTTCTCAAGGAAAGTCTTAACATTGGTATTGCGCAATTCTATCTTACTCCCAATCAAAAATGGAAAACAATTAGGGTAGCAAAATATATTTGTTTAAATAATACATATTTGTTCAGCAGTATAAAGTAATTTAGGAAGTATGTCACCTTATCGTGCACGTCTTGTAAAATATCACGAATAATCAATTGTCGATCCTCTGCCTGAATGAGGTCCTGGGGACAAGCTGTCAGTATAATTTCTACCAGTTGCCTCCACGACTCCAGAGCATGACGTTTTGCGTGGAGACACTGCAGCAATTTATTTCTTCCTACCACATACTGAAGTACAGTGCTGATTTCCTAAAGCCACAAGAATTGAATCACAAGGTTAAACAGGCAAATAAGATCAGTTATCTGTCAGTTACTCGGAAAATATTTATTTGGAAGCCTACTACATGCACGCCAGAAAGCAGATCTTTTCATATTATTTTAGTAGCCCGGGCTATAAAAAGTATTAATGTATAAAGCTGTATGTGTATGTGTGTGTGTATGCGTATGTGCATGAAAGGTAGGGGACAGAGGTGGCATAGATAAATGTGTATTTTTTGACACCATCTTCTTTCTCCTTGTACCTATCTACTTGTACTTACTCTAGAGCACTAGAATTACCCAAAGTCCAAGTTCAATGGCATGTTCCCTGACATCTCTTTTATTTCTTTGCCTCTTGCTTTGGCCTGGCCAGCTATGTCTCCATGCATGTGGTTCTTCCCACCTGACCTCTTACCTGTAACTTTCCATTTGTGGTGACAAATGACCCTCCTCTCTCACTGATGGACACCAAGTGAGGTCTAATATGACATATGGTCAGGTTGCAAATCCTTAACTAGCCTAGCAGAAAATGTGTTATTTATTTCGGCATACCAGATAGTCCAGCTTACAAAAGTTGTAAAATCTAAAGTGAAAAGACTCCCTAAATGTTTCATTTTTAGGTACCTTACTAATTAGCAAACTACAAGTCAATATATTTTTTCAGTTTTTTCACCAGCAACTTAAGTAGTTAAAAGGTTGAAACGAACACATACTCAATGCAGCTTACCTCCATGAGTAGAGGTCTCTGTCCTATGGCTGCCATACCCTGAAGGGCATTTACTTCAGCTACGAGAACCCTATGAAGAAGCTGGATAATTAGGAAAAGAAAGAAAAATAAGACATTTCAGACAATGGTAGAACAATAACACCTAGCAATTACCATAAACCATCCTAAAGGGAAAAGTGTCAGATACCTTTATGTATAATCTAACAATAGCACTGTCCAATTTCCAGACAGTATCCCTTTTCAAAAAGTTAGTGTGATATATTAAGTTTTATTTCAGGGATATTTTACAAAAACCACAGTCCTTCCTATAAACTAGTAAACCAATGTCTATATCAGAAAGAAAACCTGTATGGTTCTATTTGTTTCTGATGACTTAAGGTCTGAGCCACGTGATACTGTAGATATATACTTTAAAGCAACCCTCACCTTGACATTGCAGACTGTCTGTCCCCGTAAATTCTTGTGTTCACAGTTAGCAATAACTTGTTCAATCTGGGCCCGATCAAAAAAATCCAACTGCAAAGGCTCAGGGATCTCCTGACTGAAGTCAATTGAGTCCAGAATACTTAGAATTTTTCGACGTACTAGAAAAAATAAAAAGTAGTTTGTTTTTACCTGGGATATTGAAGAGAAGAGCAAACCATCATATTCAGTTGATTTTCAAAGATAGTGCTATTTTCAGAAAGAGCATTAGTCAAGAAACTGAAAACTGCATTGGAATCATTAAATTTGATTTTATTTCTGATACATCCACTTACAAAAATACTTTCTTTTGCAGGCACATGCATAATAATCCCTTAAAGTTTTAAGCAATTTCATATATGTCTATAAAATACATTTATTACAAATTCAAAGGGCATTACCTTTTGTAGCAGTGTCAAAGTGAAGGAACCCAGAAACAGACCTGTTTTCATCTTCTATTCCTCCTTCACCATCTGCTGGAACATCAATAATATTGAATCAAAAAAAGAACACATTTTTAAAACTACATTTATTTGGAAATAACAAACATAAACTTTTTTATTTTTAAGTCATTTTTTTCTACGTCAAAGAGCCCTGTGCAAATCGATAATTAGAATGCGAAGAACAATAAGGACTTACTATCAACATTCATCTAATTCTTTCCATCCCTATGGAATCCACTTCACAATTGTAAAGAGAATAATCAGATTCTCAAAAATGGCAAGATCCAATCATACCAACGAGATGATTTTAAAGTTTATGCTTCATTTGCATGAATAATACACATTGAAATAGCTTAGGTCATGCTGGCTCAGCATGACAAACTCCACTGACAATTTTGAATATAATACCGGTATGACTATCATGTAATGTGGATGCTTAAAATAATAATAAATGACAATCAAAAGATGAGTTAATATTTTTTGTTTTAAGAAAAAAAAACATTCCAAAAGTGAGAAGTTGGTTTTGGTCTATAATCACATACTAAGCACAAGCTTCAGATCTGTGATTGTCATCACAAGAACTAGTCACCAGCACAATAAAACAAATACTAATACTCACCTGAGTATGGTTTCACTGGCATGTCATCCAATAAGAGGTGTAGGAGCCTCTGGGTATGTGACCGCTGACGATTCAGAGAGGTTACCCTTAGTTCTATTGAGGCAGTTTTCATAAGCCATGACATCTGGTTCAGCATAGAAATTTCATATTCTAGAATTTAAAAAGTAAATTTTGTTTCCTAGAATAATAGCACAGTATCAAAACAGACTTAAATTCCATAACTCAACAGGTATTTTCCCATGTAACAAAGTCAGTAATTTATGAAACTCAGCAACATAATAATTTCTCACTCTGTAGAATTACTAGAGGAAAAAAAGATACCAAGGAAGAAAAAAATAAGCTAGTATAAATCTATGAAAGATGAGCTAAAGTAAATGAAGAGTAAAAGGGAATCCAGTTTTCATTACTGATTTTAATTTCACAAAGATCCTGAGTCTACCATATTTTGACATTAATATATAAAATAATATTTCAAAGTAATTTTCAAATACATAACTCAAAAAACTATCAGAGTTTGGTTTTGATTTCACAAAACAAATATTTAAGAAAAATTAAACAAATTGCTTGATTTTATAATATCTCAAGGATGTGGTTTAACATTTAATTAAGGCTGGGAATCACTTATACAATAGTTTTCATTTTTATTTAATTTTTTATTGTAGAGACAAGGTCTCGCTCTACTGCCCAGGCTCTTCTTGAACTCCTGGCCTCGGTGATCCTCCTGTCTCAGTCTACCTAAGCACTGGGATTATAGGTGAGAGCCACTGTGCCTGGTCCTACAATAAGTTTTTTAATTCGATACTATTTTAATATGCTTGGCATTGAACCCTATACTGTGACAGTATAAACATAAAATTAACCAAATAACAATAATACTAATAATAATTTCAGGAAAAGCTAAATGAAGTTTTATAAAACATATACCATAATAGGTAAAATGTTAAATTTTCTTTTTAATTAGGTATAAAAAGAGGGTTACTAAAAGCTTCTTACATAAAGAATCACAGAACTAAAAATAAGACACTTATGAAAATAAAGTGAAAATCCTTTTGCCATTAGATAATTCTCAGAGGTCTAACACCATTTACTCTAAAAGGTAAATGAGATGCTGACAATTACTAGTAACAGAAATTTGTTTATGAAATGTGTGAGCCTCAATTTCCTAAATGATACAACTAAACTTTAAAAAAACTCAACAGACCAAGACTGTCTGAATATAATCTGAATTCAGAAAACTGTTAAAAGTTGGTCAAAAAGAAAATAAAGTAGAATCCCAATAAAACTTCATTAGCCTGGAATAATTGTTAGTCATATCAATAAACTAAGTTAAAACTGTTTTCTACCATAATTAGTTTTCAAGTTTTCATTTCGAGACCTGAATTGGGTTCAACATATACACAAGAAACAAAAGTAAATCAAGATTTTTTTTTTCTTATAAACAGCCTGGGAAGAGAAAATAAGAAATCTTTGTAAAACAATTTTCATTCAAAACTTTAAAATTCCCATTAATTTTCGTATCCCTTCAACATAATCTTTACATTTTATTTGTTGTAAGAGAATCAAATTCTATCTCTGACAGGCTATAGTTAAATAAGTTTTTGCTAGCAGATAAAATATCAGGCTTTTTGAAGCAGAAATTACAAAAAGAACCCAAATTAACAAAGAAGCCAAAATATTAGAATGAGAACAGAATTCCCCCAAATATTGCATAAATAAAACCACTTAACATGGAATTATAAATTTATTCTTATAATAAGGGAAAATAATATCCTACCTTTGTTAGAAAACGGTAGATATTGCAACTGGGAAAATAAGAAATCCTGGCTGGTTCTCAAGTACCTCATAGTAGGGCCAGACGTATCAGAGCATGCACATAACTGATATATGACCTAAAGCATTAAAGAAAAACCCCTGAATCAGTCTTTCTGTATTGTACATATTAAGGTAACAAAATATGAACTCAGACCTAAAACTAAGAGCCATCAGTAACTCAAGTGAAATGGAGAGATACATAAAACAAGCTCAGTTATTGGTAACCTAGCTCAAGAAAATACACTGAAAGACAAATGAGTGTTGATAATGTTATTACAGAACTATTATTCATATACTTATTAATACATACACATAGAGCTAATTAGCAAATTTTAGTATTTTAGCTTAATTATTAGTAGCAGGCCGGGCGTGGTAGCTCACACCTGAGGCGGGCAGATTACTTGAGGTCAGAAGTGTGACACCAGCCTGGCCAACATGGTGACAACATGGTGACACGTAGAGATGGCCAACCCCGTCTCCACAAAATACAAAAATTAACTGGGCATGGTGGCGTGCACCTGTAATCCCAACTACTCAGGAGGCTGAGGAAGAAGAATCACTTGAACCTGGGAGGTGGAGGTTACAATGAGCCAAGATCGCACCACTGCACTGCAGCCTGGTGACAGAGCAAGACTCTGTCTCAAAAATACACATATATTCGTAGCAAATTACTTGGAAATAATTTGTGAGACCCACACGAGTTACATCTCGATCTCAGGAAGATTAAAATTACTGAAACTAAAGCAAATGCAGAAATTACAAAGAACTATAAATTCAACTAAATAACAATAAGCTGAATAAAACTTTAACAAAAAAGGATAAGAGAAAAAAGTTCTTACATTAAATGTAAGAAAAAGTGACTAGCTCTAATATATATGAACATCTCCATTCATTACAGATAGGAATAACGTAAATATCTAAGTAGGCCAAATGGCAAAAGACTTTTATTTTATTTTATATATTTTTCCCTCGAGACAAAGTCTTGCTCTGTCACCCCGGCTAGAGTGCAATGGCACAATCTCAGCCCACTGCAACCTCTGCCACCCAGGTTCAAATGATTCTCCTGCCTCAGCCTCACAAGTAGCTGGGATTATACGCACATGCCACCACGCCTGGCTTATTTTTTGTATTTTTAGTAGAAATGGGGTTTTACCGTGTTGGCCAGATTGATCTTGAAATCCTGACCTTGTGAATTGCCCACCTCGTCCTCCCAAAGTGCTGGGATTACAGGCATGAACCACTGTGCCCTGCTACATTTTATATGAGAATAATAAAAAATAGCCCATAATCAAAAATGTCCATCTGCTTTCAGGAATTAAAAAAAAAAATCAGGACGATAATAGGTAGGTACTACATTATAAATCAGCAAAAACAAATTTTTTTTTTGAGTCAGCATCTCACTCTGTCACCCAGGTTGGAATACAATGGTGCAATCACAGCTCACTACAGCCCCGAACTCCTAGGCTCAAGCAATCCTCCCAGCTCAGCTTCCCGAGTAGCTGGAACTACAGTAATTGCATGCCACCATGCTTGGCTAATATGAACATTTATTAGATGCCTTCCATGTACCAGGAACTTAAGACATGTCTATTCTGAGCACCATTAATAACTAGTATAATTGTTACGATTACTTGTGAATTAAAATCTAAAATCAAGGGCTGGGAGCAGTGGCTCATGCCTGTAATCCCAACACTCTGGCAGGCCAAGGCAGGTGGATCACGAGGTCAAGAGTTCAAGACCAGCCTGGCCAACGTAGTGAAAGCCTGTCTCTACTTAAAATACAAAAATTAGCTGGGCATGGTGGCGGGCGCCTGTAGTCCCAGCTACTTGGGAGGCAGAGGCAGGAGAATTGCTTGAACCTGGGAGGCAGAGGTTGCAGTGAGCTGAGATCATGCCATTGCACTCCAGCCTAGGCAATAAGAGCGAAACTCTGCCTTAAAAAAATAAAAATAAAAATAAAATCTAAAATCTAAACTCTTCATAGCCTTTGACCTGACAGAGTCAATCCTCATTATTTACAGATTCCATATTTGCAAATTCACCAAACACGCTAAAATTTATTTATAATCCCCAAATCATAGTTGTTGGCTATGAGTTTAATGTTAATGAATCAATTACATTAAGTAAGGAATCTTTAAACAGAAACACATATAAAATATGATTATGAATTCATTGGTTGACAAGAATGTTGGAACCAGAAGCTTGCAGGAATCCTAGCCTGTATTTTCCACAGGGGCAGTGAATTCACCAATTCAACGTTCACAATGACTTTATAAAACGTAACTACCGTGAGTAACAAGAACTGACTATAAGTAGCTGGGATTACAGGCACGCACCGCCATGCCTGGCTAATTTTTGTATTTTTAGCAGGGACAAGGTTTCGCCATATTTCACAGGCTGAGCCACCATGCCCAGCCCTCATTATAGTTTAAATCTTAATCTGACATTCTATCACCTAACATAGTCGTATATATGACTTCTTAATTTACTTGGTTATTCAAAAGTGCTTTTTGGCCAGGCACAGTGGCTCATGCCTGTAATCCCAGCACTTTGGGAGGCTGAGGCAGGTGGATCGCAACGTCAAGAGATTGAGACCATCCTGGCCAAGATGGTGAAAACCCGTCTCTACTAAAAATACAAAAATTAGCTGCACGTGAGCCTGAGGCAGGAGAATCGCTTGAACCCGGCAGGTGGGGGCTGCAGCAAGCCAAGATGACACCACTGCACTCCAGCGTGGGGACAGAGTGAGACTCTGTCTCAAAAAAAAAAAAAAAAAAAAAAAATAAGGCTTTCCCAGCCTGGACAACACGGCAAAACACCATCTCTGCTAAATATACAAAAATTTGCCAGGCATTGTGGCATACACATATAGTCACAGCTACTTGAGAGGCAGAAGTGGGAGGATCATCTGATCTTGGGGAGGTTGAGGCTACAGTAAGCCATGATAATACCACTGCACACCAGCCTGGGTGATAATGAGACCCACCCCTTCCAAAAAAAAAAAGTGCTTTCATTTACATTCTCATTGAAGTCTCTCAACAGTCCATTTCACAAATTGAAAAACTCAGACTCAGAAAAGTCACCCAAAGTGACTTCACCTGTCATGGGGCAGAGATGGGAACCAGAAGTCTTCTGACCCATCAAAACACAGCACCGTTGGAGAGTTTCTATGCTACTGGTAAAAATCCATCACAAACATCTAATTTCCTTCATTTTTCAAGAGATTAACATATAAGACGACTTAGATGTGTAAGATCTTAGGGTTTGTGCTTTATGGATTTTATCCATAAATGAAAGACAGGTCAAATTGCTAAATGAACTCATTTCAACTAAGCCTTACTGTCATACTCTCATATCTGCAGTGTATTCATGCATCTGGTCAAGTTTCTTCTATTCAGTACCAAAAAACACAGTTTTCTATGTACCTGGTAACAAAGCTCAGCCAGTTGAGGAGATTCTCGCACCGCCACTGGGCCTGTTCTCCCTGCCGTTCCTTTCTCCAAGATATTTAGGATGGCATGAAGGCATGTCCGAGGGCAACCTAACACTCCTACATGAAACCAAAAAGAAATTCAACTTTCTTTTAGAATTTCTGCATTAAAACTTTAGATTGCCTTTTCAAAAGTTAAATTCTATAAATGCATGCTATACTGTAAACACTCTTTCAAATATTGATACAGAAAATTGATAAAGGCTGATTCTCTATAGCTCAGTTTATCCAGTCTTGTTCTAAGCCCTAAAGACTGAGCCATCCATCGCATTACCTTCCATACACTTTTTCTTTCAATGAATTATCCTATGAGCCCAGAATGCAATAAATGACCCCTGAGATACACAAATATGGAAGGAAATAAATGCCTTTATGTCTTAGGCTATACCTGGGTCTTGTAGGTTTGTTGTACTGACAGGTTTCTTCAATTCAAAACCCAACAGATAGAGAGCAAGATTGGGTGGATTGCGTTCCAGAGATGTAATGAGAAGATTCAAGATGTGGATTCTTGTTTCATGACGAATTGCAACAAATTTCTTTTCAAATTCTGATCCTTAATGTAGAAATCACAAAACAAAATCATGAAAAGTTAACATAGTTCAATTAAAAAATATAAAACTTGTGTTCCAAGCCTCATGTTTTCTTTAGATCATTTGCCTGATTATCTATGACATTCATTTCAGATGTATTTAAAAAGGAATCCTAAGAGCCTTATAAATTTACAGGTTGAATACCCTTTATCTGAAATGTGTGGGACTAGAAGTGCTTCAGATTTCAGATTTTTTGAATTTTAGAATATTTGCATCATACAGGTTGAGCATCCCTAATTCAAAACTCCAAAATCCAAAATGTGCCAATGAGCATTTCCTTTGAGAGTTATGTTGGTGATGCTCAAAAGGTTTCAGATTTTATTTTGGATTTTGTATTCGCAACCTGTATTCTAGCAAATTCTCAATTTCTCTTATACCATCACTAAACAGTTAACAATTTCAAGTGTTTTCTTTAGATTAAGCATATATAAAAAGTAAAAAAAAAAAAATGCACATGTGCATGTTAATCTAAGGCATACCCTCTTCCAGACGTACAAATTCTTCTGCATCTTCACTATCCAAACACTCCACAAATCCAGCCATTAGTTTCTGACTTATACTCTGAAGTAACATAAAGGTAAAAAATAACAAATTATTACTGGTTTCTAAATATTAGAAAAACTATGATTGATATATATTTATAAACATTCATCCACAAAGAAAAAAAGGCAAATATGCTTAAGTATTTACATTTTAGTTACTTTTTTTTTTGAGATGGAGTTTCACTCTTGTTGCCCAGGATGGAGTGCAATAGTGCGATCTCAGCTCACCGCAACCTCCGCCTCCTAGGTTTAAGCAATTCTCTTGCCTCAGCCTCCTGAGTAGCTGGGATTACAGGCATGCGCCACCACACCTGGCTAACTTTTTATATTTTTAGCAGAGATGGGGTTTCTCCATGTTGGTCAGGCTGGTCTCAATCTCCCAATCTCAGGTGATCTGCCCACCTTGGCCTCCCAAAGTGCTGGGATTACAGGCATGAGCCACAGTGCCCGGCCTTTAGTTACATTTTTAATAGAAAACTCAGTTCCTTAAGTTGCCACAAGTTAGCTCTCTATACAAATAAGAAACAAAAATTGTACAAATTTATTGATTTCAAAAATTGCTTCCTAATTTTCCTTCCCAATAAATCTAGTTTAAAAAAAAAATCACATGAAACTGCTGTTTACTGACCTCTTCATTATATACTCAACGTTATGAGAACTTAACTAAAATGTAAAATAAAACTTTCATCTTCTCTCTTTAGAAATGTATTGCTTATCACTCATTTTCTATTTCTGAGCTGATTTTGCCTTTAATAATTTATGGTAATAATAATTTATACCAAAATCAACCCCAAAATCAGCACATCAAAAATCTTCAGCATCCCCTGATTATACATGGTTTCTTTCATAAACCTCATCCACAAGCCACAGATGAGACTTACACTTCCTTTTTTTTTTTGAGACAGAGTCTTGCTTTGTCGCCCAGGCTGGAGTGCAGTGGTGCAATCTCTGCTCACTGCAACCTCCGCCTCCCAGGTTCAAGTAATTCTCTGCCTCAGCCTCCCAAGTAGCTCTGATTACAGGTGCCCACCACCATGCCTAGCTAATTTTTTGTATTTTTAGTAAAGACAGGGTTTCGCCATGTTGGCCACACTGGTCTTGAACTCCTGACCTCATGATCCACCTGCCTTGGCCTCCCAAAGTGCTGGAATTACAGGCTTGAGCCACCGGTGCCTAGCTGAGACTTACACTTCTTATGGTGGTTCTCATGCTGGGTGGTACTACCATTCTAGAGGGAACTTAGAAATTTCATCTGAGTAATCACAACTAGAGGTTACTACTGACAGATAGTGATATCTAGGGATGCAAAAGGTACTAGATGTAAGGGACTATGGCACACAAAATAAGATCTGTGCCATCCAACATGCCTGAGGAGTCCTTATTTCAAAATAGGGATTCTATGAAGGACTACACAATAAAATCCTTCAACAAGGCCAGGTACAGTGGCTCACGCCTGCAATCCCAGCACTGTGGGAGGCCAAGGTGGATGCATTGCTCAAGCTCTAGAATCCAAGATCAGCCTGGGCAACATGGCAAAATCCTGTCTCTATAAAAAAAATACAAAAAAACTAGCTGGGTGAGGTGGCATGCTCCTGTAGGATTGCTTGAGCCCAGGGGCAGAGGCTGCAGTGAGCTGAGATCCTGCCACTGCACTCCAGCCTGGGTGACAGAGCTAGTTCCTGTCTCAAAAGAAGAAAAAAAAATTCTTCAACTAGCTAAAGCAGTGATTTCCAACGTAAAGATACAATGGGATGAAATGTTCATAAAAGAAAAAAAACAGACTCCGCAATTGCAGCTATTCAGTGAAGAGAACTATTATAAATTGAACAAAAATAAGAACTCCTAAAAACCCTCTATAGTGTTACCAAATGAAGTAACACACAGGTGAATCACAAGAAAACCAAAGAAGTAGACAACTTACAGCAATGAGATATTCAGAACTGCAGAGGCTCACTCAGAACAGAGGCAACTGACAGGTCGGGGGCAGTAAAAACAAGTTACAGCAAACCTAATCATTTTAAACGTACCTAGAGTAGCAGTGGTCATGTTAGGATACACAGCCACATATTATAGTATATGCAGTATCACTGTGAATAGCGTTATCTTCAAAGATAAATCACAGCCAAGTTTGTGGGTAGGTTTCACCCATCCAATGCAAATAATATTTAATGAATTTTTCCACAACCAAGAGTGATTCCTCATCAGCATTGTAACTTCCATATATAGTCAAAATGCAAAATGTACCAAAAAATAACAACAGCAACAAAATCAGTTACCTGGTCATGTGTGAAATCTCCAACTAACTTTATCTGAATATTGGAGTTGCAAGAGATACAACAGAGGATCTTGGCACTTTCAAAAGCCAATTCTGGATTCGTACTGCCGTGATACAGGTATCTTTAAAAAAAGAAAACATTTGAGAAACAGTGATAAAACTTTTGGGGTCTCACTACTCTCAATAAAGAAAATTTAGAACCAGGGTTCCCCTACCCATACAGCACTTCAAGGTAAATTAGAAAAAGGTGTCTCCTTCTAGATAGATGTAGTCTGCTAGGGGTTGAATTGTGTCCCTGACCCCAAAATCCTTTGTTAAATGGAAATAGTAGGATCTTATACACTTTTGAATAGATTGAATGCAATAATATCTGCAATGTGCTTTGAAAAGAGCCAAATACATAGTATGGCTAACCCAGTAACCTTATTTGAAAGTAGGGTCTTTGCATATGCAGTCAATCAGGTTCACAAGAGGTCATTAAGAAGGGTCCTAATTAAAATATGACTGGTGTTCTTACAAAAAGGGTAAATTCAGACGCAAACATACATACAGGGAAAATGCCATGTGAAGCTGAAAACAGGGATCAGGGTGATGCTTCTATAAGCCATGAAACATCAAACCACCAAAAAGCTAACATACAGTGAAAAGTTTGCTTCCTGTCCAGCCCTATCCTCCAAATACCTAGTTTCCCTACGGCAGACAGACAATACTGTCATTTTAGACTTAAGAGACTTTGGCCAGGCATGGTGCCTCACACCTGTAATTCCAGCACTTCGGGAGGCTGAGGTGGGCAGATTGCTTGAGGTCAGGAGTTTGACACCAGCTTGGCCAAATGGTGAAAGCCCATCTCTACTAAAAATACAAAACTTGGCTGGATGTGGTGGCGCACATCTGCAGTCCTAGCTACTCGGGAAGTTGAGGTGGGAGAATCGCTTGAGCTTGGGAGGCAGAGGTCGCAGTGAGCCAAGATTGAGCCACTGCACTCCAGTCTTGGTGACAGTGTGAGATTGTGTCTCAAATCAAAAAAAAAAAAAAAAATAGAGATGTTTAGAACATGGAAGAGAAGAAATTGTAAAGTTCAGAGTAATTAAAATCAGGGTCGCTAGAGAAGGCAAGAGGAAAATCAGGCCAGGCACGGTGGCTCACACCTGTAATCTCAGCACTTTGGAAGGCTAAAGCAGGGGGATCACGAGATGAGGAGCCCAAGCCAATCCTGACCAACATGGTGAAGCCTCGTGTCTACTAAAAATACAAAAATGAGCCGAGCATGGTGGTGCATGCCTGTAATCCCAGCTACTCAGGAGGCTGAGGCAGGAGAATCGCTTGAACTCAGGAGGCGGAGGTTGCAGTGAGCCGAGATCGCGCCACTACACTCTAGCCTGGGTGACAGAGCAAGGCTCTGTCTCAAAAAAGAAAAACAAAAGTAAAATGAGGCAAAAAGGGGAAAAAAAGGGTGATGCAGTAGATATCTAACCAGATTTGAAAATCAAAGCTAGAATGTCTGTTTATTTCATTTCTCTACCTACAAAGGTAACTTACCTGGCAATGTTGACCACATTATCTGCCTTCTTAGTTCTGGGATTAATTCCCTGCAAAAGTTGTTCTAAAGGAGAGACTATTAGAGCCAGTTGACTCTCTCTTAGAAGGTCCATAAAATGATTTTCCTTTTGCAGAGTAAGATTGAGAAGTGCAAGGCAATGTTGTACTGCCTTCTCCAGGTGTTTTTTCCCTATCAACCAAAAATAAAGTCAGAAAGTTCTGAATTTATCTTAGAAACTCACAGTCAATTCTTAGGAAAACAAGACAAATGACAAGTTTTAGATTTTCAAATCTAAAGATTTAGGCTCTCATTTCCAACTTTCTATCAGCCAAAAATAGAAAGTTCTAAATTTGGCCGGGCACAGTGGCCCACGCCTATAATCCCAGCACTTTGGGAGGCTGAGGTGGGTGGATCATCTGAGGTCAGGAGTTCAAAACCAGCCCAACCAAGATGGAGAAACCCCAACTCTACTAAAATACAAATTAGCCCGGCGTGGTGGCACATGCCTATATTCCTAGCTACTCAGGAGTCTGAGGCAGAAGAATGGCTTGAACCTGGGAGGTGGAGGTTGCGGTGAGCCAAGATCGCCCCATTGCACTCCAGCCCGGGCAACAAGAACAAAACTCCACCTCAAAAAAAATAAAAAAGAAAGTTCTATATTTGTCTTTAAAACTCACAGTCAATTCTTAGGAAAAAAAGACAAATGGGAAGTTTTAGATTTTCAAATATAGAGATTTAGGCTCTTGTTTCCAACTTTCAGCACCAAAATCTAGAGATTTAGGCACTCATTGTTTCAAACTTTCTGCTGCAACTTCACAAAACGATTCATCTGTGCAAGTCATGGTTATTTTTGCAGTCAAAAATACTTTCATGGAATGGATTCTCAAGTCACTTCTCCTTTACCCTTTCCCTTATCGTTTAGAGCACTGGTTCTCAGAATGGGGTGACTGAGCGAGCCCCAGGGGACATCTGACAATGTCCGGAGACACTTTTAGGTATCGTAACTGGAAATGTGCTACTGGCATCCAGCTTATAACACACAGAACATCATCCACAACAAAGAATTATTCAGCCTACACTGTCAATGGTGCCAAAATTGAGAAACCCTGATCTAAATAAAATAAAATAAAATAAAATAAATAAGAAAAAAAAAGGGAGGAAAAAAAAAGAAACTCTAATCTGAAGTAAGACTAAATCATTGTGGAAAATAAAGCAGATAATATAAACAAGGATCACCTATAATCTCACCAATCAAATTTAAAATTTTGGCCTAATTTCTTATCTATATATTCTGACTATACAGTTATTGTTCATATGTTTAGAATCTCTTTTCTTATTTTGATCATAGCCACATTAAGTAGAAGTAATATAGTACTGTGGTAAAAAGCATGAGCTCTGGAGCCAAACTGACTAGGTTCGAATCCCAGCTCCCACACTTGCTAAGGAAAGTCAGTGTAACTTCTTCGTATGTTAGCTTCCTTATTTGTTAAATGGAAATAATAAGATCTAACATGCTTTTGAATAGAGTGAATGCATTAATATATGCAATGTGCTTTTAAAAGAGCCAAATACAAAGTAAGCACTCAATAAATAATAATTAGTAGTAATAATAGCAAGTAAAATTTACTCACTACTATGTATCAGGCACTACAGTAAGTGCTTTTACAAATATTATGAGGTGGGGGGATGGACAAAAAGTACTTTTAAGTTAGAGATTTTGAAGATGTTAAAATGATAGAAAGATCACTTTACCTACAAAAGCCCCTGCAGTGAAACACAGAGTGAGAATCTCTCTGTACTTCCCTCTGTTTTTACTTACAATATACTCTCATTTAAATGTTCACTGAAAACACCACTTTAGATATAAAGAGAATCTTACAGTGAAAAATGACTTCAGAGATCATCTATTTCAAATTCTCAGTTTAAAAAAGATGAAAACATCAAAACTGCAAGACATAAAGACTTTTAAGCATATACCAGGAAAGGGGGCATAGGTGTCAAGCTGCTTAACTCCTTCTTCCAGTAAGCTGAGGGACAGCTCCAACATTGGTGACTCATTTAGCATATGATACATCAGACTAAACCCAGGTGGCTTATAGGCTATGATTTCTTCTCCTAAATAGAACATAACATATTCCAAGAGATAATAGATTAGTATTTTTGTCACACCCTTGATTTATATGAAATGTATGAGACTTGTAAATTAGATGGCACCTAGACAGATAAAGGGAAGTTTCAATTTAGAGACATAGTAGTAATTCTCCTAAGGGCTTATCTGCACAAAGCAGTCAACTATTATATTAACTCATTAAAGAAATTGTAATACAGTGTTCTTGATCTTCCATTCAACAATTTTATTTTTTCTGTTAAACAGAAAAAATGATTAAAACAATAAAAGATTAAATTCTAATTTAAAAGTATAATTTTTAATTTATACATAACATAGCCATAATTTATAAATTATAAATAGCTGACACCTTGTTTGAAAGTGACAGAATTAAATTACCTTGTAGTTCCACAAACTGGTCTACAAAATCTTCAAGCTGAGGCTCATAATCTCTGAGCAATTTATAAAACACCTCCAAAACCACCTCAGCAACTTCCCACTATAGAAAGATACAAATATATCAATAACAAGAAAAAAAAAACAAATATATCAATAACAATAAAACAGACCAAGGTAGTGGCCTCCAAGACTTTTTACTCTTCCCACTTCTTTTTCCAGAAAATGAGTGAAGTTTCTCGTCTGCTTTATTCACTTATGCTAAGCAATACAGAAATCTCAATTCATTTTGCTTTATTTTTCTAAAAGATAATGAATTGACTCATTTTCAAGGTAAAATATTTTTTAATGCATTATTCTTAAAGATATATGTTTACAGGAGATGTTTGGAATTTATAAATACATTGAAAACATTTAGTATCTAGTCATATTCAATTTATAATTAAACATCAAATTTGGACACTTCTCAAGTGCCAAATATTTCAGTTCTTTAAGAAGCTCAGCTGCAAAGAATCTGAGAAATTATCTCATCTAAACTCCTTATAAGTAAAGCAAGTCAAGCTCAGAGCAGTGAATGGATTCCCCAAGACCATAAAGCGTGGCAGCAAGCAGGCTCAAATTCAAGCAGAGGCTTTCTCATTCTTAGACCAGGGTTCCATCCATGGATATAGTCAAAGAAGGTAAGAAGACACAATCACTGGTAGGCTTGCCTCAAATCATCCCGTTACCACCTTCTTGTTAAAAATGTATTTAAAAAGAAAAAAAAATGTACTTAAAAGCTATGTACCAGTAAAGAAAAATACTCACGCCAAAGAAAGTTATATACAACTGCATAGCTAGTAAAATTAAAACTTTAAAAAATTCACTGCATAGAATTTTACTAAGACTGGGTTTGGTCATTGTAGACAGGGCGGTTTTTTGAATTATTATTTTAAAATTATTATGCCCACTGTACATAATTTTATCAAGGCTGAGTTAGAGAATGGGACTATAAAGTGACTTTTAAATTATTTTTTAATTATTCACTGTTTTGCATTTTCCAAAATTTTCAAAAGTTTTTATTTAAATACAAAAGGCATATGACCACATAATAATGGACTTAGGACCAGCAAGCATACCAATTGCCTCTAACACCCAGTTACTTATCTCAATCCAAAGCACTGCTTGTGTGAGCAGCTAGTGTCCTAAACGGTCATATAAATTAGGTCTCAAGAACACTTTCAAGTAAAATAAATTCACAAAACTGAGGGAAAATGTTTTAGGCTAAGCTGGGGTGGAAGTAAAATCAATGGCAGCCAGGAAAAAGCAGCAACATTTGAAGTGTGGCTATGCATGGTGAAAAGTGATAACATCTAGAGAGAATACAGCTGACTGATGCTCTAAACACTCAGATCATGACCTTTTTAAGAAAAAGCATATAAGACATTTTACAACTGTAAAAAAGTATCAGAAATTTTTGATGAAAAGATTATAATTCTCAGCACTCATTATTCATCTGAAATGACTTTATTAATGAGGCATGGTTGCTGTTATTGTTTTCATCCAATCAGGAAATACATGTTAACAAGGTAGTTCTAGAGCTGAAGTAAAATGTATACTCCAACTCAGTGTTTATTTTTACTGCCTGGCAAGCAAAAATACTAATGCAATTGACAAAAAAAAGAACTTCAATTATTTGTGACTAAGTATCAAAAACAAGCTATATTCAATGATAGAGCTGTGAATAAAGTATGCCAGATACAAGTAGTATATTTTATGCAGTCACTAAAAAGACCATTTTTCAAAGACTCTCTTAGGACACGAAAAAAATACCCATGATGCTAAGTGACAAAAAAGAAATACAAAGTAATACAACTAATTATCTCAAATGTTAATTAAGTGTACAGGCATAGGAAAAAGACTAAAAGTAGGTATCCTTCCTTTGGCAACCAAATTAAGGATGATATATATATAATTTGTTCATATACACATATGTGTGTGTGTGTGTGTTGTGTGTGTATGTATATATATATATATATATATATATATACATATATATATATAGTATGTGTGTGTGTAGATATATATACATATTTTTTTTTTCAGATGGAGTCTTGCTCTGCCATCCAGGCTAGGGTGCAACGGCATGATCTTCGCTCACTGCAACCTCTGCCTCCCAGGTTCAAGCAATTCTCCTGCCTTAGCCTCCTAAGTAGCTGGGATTACAGCTAAATGCCACCACACCCAGTTAATTTTTGTATTTTTAGTAGAGATGAGATTTCACCAGGTTGGCCAAGGCTAGTTTGGCACTCCTGACCTCAAGTGATCGGCCCATCTAGGTCTCCCAAAGTGCTGGGATTACAGGCATGAGCCACTGTACCTGGCCTTCTTATATTTTTTATATTTTCCTAATTTCTCCAAATTCACATGAACTCAATTATTTTTATTATCATTAATACAACTACAAAAAAACCCAACAGGTACAAAAAAACCCAACAGGTTCAAAAACAGCAAACTACAAAAATAAAGCAGAAATGTTCCTACAAGATACAACCAAGGGTATTCTGTAAGGTTAATAAACAGTACTATAGACTAAAGTGAATTACATCAGAACCTGGAAGAGTCTCTTACATAGGTTAGTGGTTATGAGCTTGAATCTGGAATCAGAGTCCTAGGTTCAAATCCTTGTCCTGGACCTTAGGCAAGTTCCTTAACTTTGCTAAGCCTCCATCTGTAAAATGGGAATATTAAATAGTACCTGCCTCATGGTAATATTGGAATTACATAAGATGATATACATAAGCTCAGTGGTGAATGTCTTGCAACCAGAGCAAATCTGTCATAAAGATCAGTGCTCTCTCAGCCTCTATCCATGGCAGACATGCCTAATGGATTACAATACTCCTTCCCGCTAAGCCAATACTCCACAACCCAGTGCCACTAATCAATAGAAACTGATGTGCAAGTTAAAACTTACTTCAGTCCCTAACCCAAATCATTCTGATAAGCAATAGTAGTGTGTTTCCAACAAATGTGCTTTTGTTCCATTTTAGTCAAAATTTGCTCAACTAAAAATCTAAATATGAACTCCTAGCAATTAGATTACTGATGACTAATGTCTGTGCTTTGGTTTTAATGACCAAACGTATTCTTTGGTGCACATAATCAGATCATAGATATTTCAAAATAAAGACTATGAATTTTACTACCTTTCAAAAGCTAACCTGTATTTATACCACCATATACCTTTGATAACTGATAAAAGAATAGCAGGAAATGTATAAGGAGAAAAAAGTTTTTCTCTGAACATAACCTTTTCAGCTGCTCTCCGGTAAGCTCTCGTACGGAATCGCAGAAACACAGAGTCTCTAAGGAACTGTAAGTAAGGGTCAAAGCCAGGGGGCCGCAGTCCAGCACCCAAATTAGAAGGAAATGAGCTCTCCACCAGGGTACTAATAAGCTGGCAAAAGGCCCGAGTCAACGGGTATTCTTCACACCGGGATTCTATTTCATTTAGTTCAACCTTCCAAAGAAAAAGAAAAAAAAACTTGGTAATAAAAACTACTAGCTATGAAGTGCAGAGTATTATGCAGACATTAACTTATTAATAGTGCTAACTCACACCAAAAGATGTAACAGATATTTGTTTTACATTTACAGGAAAATATAAAAAAGTATTATATGAATCTAGATGAGTCAGATGGAAAAACTTCAAATTCTCCTTTAATGTCCCCAAACTTGAATTAAAACCAGAAATCTTCAATGTTCCTTTTCAAAGAGAGGAAGAGTTAGAGAGAAAAGAAAGGAAAACAATTCTCACTTCAAGTTGACTCAAGTAATTTAATTAAATTGAGTTAAAAATCAGGAAATTTCCATTTGGATGGCTGCCATGTAACATCCTTTTCCAACTCTGAAACACTTAATATTTTGGTTCCTTTTATTAAAAGTTTCATCACTATTTCAACCCTGATCAGAAAACCCTTCAAGTAAAAATACATTAAGTTTGAAAATTATAGAAACTTAAAAGGGTAAGAATGATTCATAGTGTTCTTATCATTACATGTATGAATTAATTAGCATTTAAACTAAAAGGAAAACATTACCTCGATACCAATAGCTTGCCTCTGGCTTGGAATCCTCACGGTCTGCAGTATCTTAAAATAATAAGAAGTAGATGTCAGGAGCATTCCTCATTCATCAATGAATAGTAGTGGCTTTGCAATATAATAGTCACATACCTCACCCACTGGACCCACAAATCTCACAATGTCCATCAGAAATTATAATCAATTAGTCCCTCGATGGACTTTCATTAGCAATCCTGTCAGGTTGAGATAGCACTTTTGACTGTCTGGGGTTCTGAAAAATTGGTAGTTTCTAAGAGCACACAGGGCATTTTTTTCAGCAAATTTCCTCTCAGATATGCTAGGAAATGAATCTTTAAAAAGGATATATATGGGATGAAATCTCACCAGTGTTCAAGATACCGGACTGTTTAAAACTAGCCCTATTGATGGCACAAGAAACCCAAAAAGTAAACTTAAGAATAGGTTTGTTAAAGGAGGCTGAAGTTTTAAGTTAAGATGTTCTGCTGGGCACAGTGGCTCACGCCTGTAATCCCAGCACTCTGGGAGGCCAAGGCGGGCAGATCACAAGGTCAGGAGATGGAGACCATCTGGCTGACATGGTGAAACCCCGTCTCCACTAAAAATACAAAAAAAAAAAAAATTAGCCGGGCATGGTGGCACACATCTGTAGTCCCAGCTACTCGGGAGGCTGAGGCAGGAGAATTGCTTGAACCAGAGAGGCGGAGGTTGCTGTGAGCCAAGATCACACGACTGCACTCCAGCCTGGATGACAAGGCAAGACTCCGTCTCAAAAAAACAAAACAAAAAAAAGATGTTCTGATGTTCTGTCTGGGCCTAAGTAGTCTATGACATAATAAATAATCCCACTGTCATTAATACTTTACTTTCTTGCAAATCAAAAGTACACTATTAGGTGGAATCCTTTAAGAACAACAGTGTTGCTCTAAGGATATGAATGTCTGAACCCAATCACATTTGATTTCAGGTGTAAAGAAGCACTAAGCCGGTAAGACACCAGTAAGTACTGGTACACTCAAGAATCAAAAGGTGAAGTATCAATAGTAAGCCTACTCAGTCTCTTGGCAAACCCCAATCCCATTAATTATTATGTTAACAAAGTATCAATAACATCTTCAGGATACATAGGTTAGAAAATAATCTAGAGTATTTTACTGCTTCAAAATGGTGGCTTCTATGAATAATGAGTTAGAATCTCAGACTCCCTTAAGTTGTATTACTTCTAAGACAGATATACATATTCCACCTAACCATTTTCCTAGAGATATGTCTATAAAGCGCATCCTTATTTTCCTTTTTTATTTTATCACATATAATTATACCTGATAGAAAATGTTTAATGGAACTTGTCTCTATAGAAAAGAATGTTAATAATTTTGAAGTTACTGAGACTTCAAACATTCTATCATCCATTTATTTCCCCACGTCAGCATAGGGACATTCCCTCAGGGTGCAGAAGTCAAAAAATCCAACTGTTACATTCCCATTCTGCCCAAAGTGAAGTTTATGGTCCTGACAATAAACCTACATAACCACCAAAAAAAAAAAAAAAAAAAGGCTTATTGATGCTGTTAACATTTCTGGGTATGCTGGGTTTGGTGGCTAAACAGTAAACCCAGCACTTTGGGACGCCAAGGCAGGCAGATCACTGGAAGCCAGGAGTTCAAGACCAGCCTGGACAACATGGCAAAACCCCATCTCTACTAAAAATACAAAAATTAGCTGGGTGTGGTAGTGCAAGCCTGTAATCCCAGCTACTCGGGAGGCTGAGGCACAAGAATCACTTGAAGCTGGGAGGTGGAGGCCACAGTGAGTTGAGATCACACAACTGCACTCACTCCAGCCTGGGCAAACAGAGTGAAACCCTGTAACAAAAAGAAGGAAAAAAAATTCTGTGCAAACTGAACAGTTAGACCTGCCCTTTAATGGAAAAACAACCCCAGTGATCATGTGTAGCTATATAGGATACTTCACTCTTCCAGTATGGGGCAGAAAAGAGCAGATAAGAAAAACAAACACTCCTCACATTTAATGACTGCAGGTGACTTGTGAAGGCTTACATCAGCCTGGTTTAAAGACAGAGTAGAAGAATTCTGTCTATCAAGTGATATCTTATAGATATTGAAAAACAAGGTCTTCAGAGAGGTATAATACATGAAGAACCAATCTCTGGTAACCTAGTGAAGTTATCAACCAATCTAAGAGAAAAACCCAAGTCTATTAGTTTCTATTGCTATGCTTGGTCTCCAAACTGTAACTCTAGTTAGGACGTTCATGATACACTGTGAGTTCCAATCAAATGCTCTTGCCTCTATGGTATTATCAAGCCTAACTTTCCACATTGAAATAATATAAATAAGGGACTTCATAGCCCTACCTGAGTGTATTCCAATGACTGCCAGAGGGAAGCAGCAATTTCAGGAGATTTTCCAAAAGCTGCGAGTGTCTTCAGTAGCTCAGCTTTTAGAACAGGGGGAATACTGCATTGCAGGAGTCCCAGAATCACCACAATAGGGGTCCACTGAGGGTGTTCACAGAGTGCTAAGCGAGCATTTTCACTCTGAGAATTGACACAAAAAGAACAAGACTTTCCATTTTTAAAAGTTAAGAAAATGACCAGCCATCATCTAAATTGCTATCATTTATACTGAGTCCTCATGGGTTTAATACATATCAAAACAAAAATAAGCTTATCCTTTACATTTGAAGTCTACCAACACATCAAATCAGATCACTCATTCATTCAAAGTAAAAAACTGTAGGAGAAATAAACTTTGTAGAATTACTTTTCTGGTTCCAAGTGTGAGAAATAACACACAGATAATGGTCTGCAAGTGTTGGATAAATCTTACCTAGGCATCTTAAATCCTTTCTGGAACAATACATTATACTGCAATATAAAGTGTGAATGAAAAAAAAAATCTTGTCCTTTTCTCGAAAAAAATATGGAGATATACAGTATCAAGTATCATGACTTTTTTTCATTTTTAGTTGGCATGTAATAACTACACATATTTATAGGGTACAGTGATATTTTGATACATGCATATAATGTGTAATGATCCAATCAGGGTAATTAGGATATCCATCATCTAACATTTCTCATTTCTTTGTGTTGGGAACATTCAAAATCCTCTCTTCTGGCTTTTGAACATATACAATGAATTACTTCTAGTTATATTCACCCTGCAGTGCTATAGAATAACACTAGAACTTTCTTCTTCTCTATCTGTAACTTTGTATGTTAACAAATCTTTCCCTATCCTTCCCTCCCATTTCAATCCAGTGAGAAATAGTTAATAACTGACATCTTGATACCTAATCATGTTAAGTACTACTAGAAAAGCCAAAAACTTAGAAGATATTATTCCTACCCTTCAGAGAGAATGTCAGACTATTCTAGTGAACAACAGACATAACTAAAATATATTTCTGAGTTGGGAAATTATACACAGTAATGAGAATACTCTGTTTTATCAAGACCAATTTGGTAGTGGCAGGTAAAATGGTTTGGTCTAAGGAGACAAAAAAAATAATTGAGTAAATAACTTCTAATTAAAATATTCTTTATGTATACACACATATAAATGCACACATATACCTCTACACCTATGCTGGAAACCTAGAAGCATATGCATCCAACAACTGGTTCTTATTTGCCTTTCTGACTATTTTCTTTCAGGCTCAGGCTATTATTTTTATACTAAGATTATGCCAATGAGCAGGGCTACCATAACTTACACCCTCTAGAGGTCAAAAAACAAAGAACTTAAGGGCAGAATACTATATAAATGTCTATCTATATAGGCTAAGTTTATTACTCTCAAATTAAATTAAAAGAAAATGTTTCGGGCTCTTAATATGCTACTGTGCTATAATACAAATAAAATTATGCTGGGGATGGGTTACCTACCCAAGTAATGATGGTAGATGTGAGTTGCAAAAAAGCAATCAATCCATCTTGCTCCTTCTGGGTGATGCCACGGGAAGGAAGGTGACGGTACTGGACGCTATCTGCACTTGGAAGATCCTTCCGAAGGTGTTCATGGTAAAGCACTAAGGAGTGAAAGAAATGATCCCAGGAAACCGGACTGCCACCTGCTCCCTGAATATTTTCAACTATAAAGAAAAACAACACAGAATTTTCTTTCAAAAACATCTAAGCATTTGCTGGGAAATGGAGAGAAAATTAAGTTAAAACAAAAAAAAAACTTTTTTTTTTTTTTTTTTGAGAGAGTCTCACTCTGCCACCCAGGCTGGAGTCCAGTAGGGTGACCTTGGCTCACTGCAACCTCCACTTCCCAGGTTCAAGCAATTCTCCTGTCTCAGCCTCCCAAGTAGCTGAGATTACAGGCAAGCATGCACCACCATGCCTTACTAAATTTTGTATTTTTAGTAAAGACAGGGTTTTACCATGTTGGCCAGGGTGGTTTTGAACTCCTGACCTCAATTGATCCGCCTGCCTCGGCCTCCCAAAGTGCTGGGATTATAGGCATGAGCCACTATGCCCAGCCTACAACAATAAATTGATTGCCTTTGTCTTAGCACAAAGGCAATCTTTGTCCTAGATAAGCAGTGTGCTGAAAATGGGTTAGAATCCCTCTGTGAGCTAGAACTCCAGATTAATTTTTCCTCTGGATTAACTTTTACTCAAGAAAGGGGGTACTGCCCATGTAAATGTAAAGGTGAGTTACTCTGGATGTCAGTTACCTCCTTCACATCCAGGAGAGTTCTCTGTGCTCTCAAGTAACTGTACAGGGCTGATTTTTCCCACAGAATAATTCACAAATGTTGAGCTTGAATTCCCAAAAAAAGAGATAACTACAGTCTTAATTTGTGAATTACACTACTCCATTGCATACCAAGCATCGGAAGCAAAAACACAGCACACAAGACTGGCAGGCTTGACAGAGTAGTCAGATCACTGGCTTGGGAGCCAAGCGGTTTCAGCTCCCGTCATGGCTCCCCAAATAGCAGTGATGTTGGGTAAATTACTTAACTCCTCTAAACCTCAGTTTCTTCTGATGTAAAAATAAAAATATCTACCTAACAAAGCAGATGCTTCATTTCTTTTCCCTTTTGCAGTGTTTTTGGTCTAACCAAACCAGTTTGAAAATTAAATAAGAAAATTGGGAGAGGGTCAAGAGAAAAATTCTAAGTACTGAAATTAAGAGAAAAAAAATACTTACAAAAATAAATTAATCAAACTTATAAGGCAAGGGCATATGCTTTCTTTGTGGGCCAGACGTGATCTGGAAATTTTCATACGTTAATTCCGATTTTTCAAAATGAACTGTGTTTTATAAAAGAGAATGGCAAAATTCCCTAATCTGTGAGACCATAACCACAGCATCACTACGCATAAAGCCGTAAGTGTGCTTCTTTCACCCTATTGTTATAAAAATAATTTATACCTCTGGTAGGACCTAATTAAATACCAATGTTCTTAACAGGTAGTGGGCTACCGAACCTAAGAGTACAACCACAACTTTAACAACCTCCACATATCCCTTACCATGACTACTACCATTGACTTTGAGCAGGCTGAAACAATAGTGGGCACTCTGGGGCCCACTGGCCAATCCCTGGAGCATTTTCAAATAAGGAATATAAATAGTTGGAGGCAACAGGTCACCCATTTGCCTAACGAACTTTGACAAGACAACCTGAAAAAGAGAAAAACAAATAGTTTATATAACGTATATCTTAACTTTAAGGCAACACGGACTAGCTAATAAAGAATACATATAAACTAAAAGTAGTGCTCTGACTTAACTCTCACAAAAGACAAATTCGTGATAAAAAATTGTGTTCTAAGCTTGCCATTAGCAATTTAATGCAATTATAAAATAACATCTTTGTGAACTAAAAGTACATTTTTTTCAAAATATCTCAAATGTCACAAAAGACCACTCACATTTTAAATATGTAAGAGAGGTAACATTTACTCATCCAAAATCAATTCAAAGGTACACTTAAAATCCAGGATTCCTAGATCCCAGCCAAATTAGTATGAAGACCTAAGAACTTTAAATTGTTTTTGATGGTAACTTAAGCTTACTCTGTTCTGTGGTCTCACCAGTGCCACATTCCCATACTCCTGTTCTTTAAGTCCATTTCTTAATTTTCTCTTTTTTCTTATGTATGTCTTAAACCTATTACCAACAACTAACAATATTACTCAAACTCACTAGTTGGAACTCAGAACTGAAAATACTACAGATGTCTGGTAGGTTTAACAATGGTTTTATGATGACGTAGAAAAATAACCTTATTTTAAAGAGAGATATACTTACTTAAATATTGGGGTAGAATTCATGTATTTGCCTATAATTTACTTTAAAATAAAATAAAAGTAAAAATAATATAGTAGATGAAGCAAACATCATAAGATGTTAAGATGTGAAATTAAAATGTGGGGTATTCCTTATAATTCCCTCTTCCGTATGTTTCAAATTTTTCATAACAGTGAGTTTTCTTAAAAACTTTAAAAATGTTTAAATAAATCCTTCTCCAAAACATTTTTTTTTCTTGAGACAGGGTCTTACTCTGTCACCCAGGCTGAAATGTAGTGGCACAATCAAGCCACTGCAGCCCAAATGATCCTCCCACCTCAGCCTCCTGTGCAGACAGGCACACACCACCATGCCTGGTTAATTTTTATTTTTTTGTAGAGACAGGGTTTCACCATGTTGCTCAGACTAGTCTCAAACTCCCAAGCTCAAGCAATCTGCCTATCTTGGCCTCCCAAAGTGCTAGAATTAGAGATGTGAACCACTATGCCCGGCTCAAAACTTATTTTTTAAATGGGGAAAACACTGAAACACTACAGTTTAAAAAATGGCATCTACTCTGGACTCCAGAAACAATAAAAAACATATAGCATAAAAGCTTCTAGAACAGAAATCCCCCAAAATTAACACTTGCATGGCAATCTGCCCCCAAACCATTTTTTTAAATTTTATTTTAAAGAGACAGGGTCTGTCTCTGTTGTCTAAGCTGGAGTGCAGTGGTGTAACCATAGGTCAGTGTAACCTCAAACTTGGGAGCTCAAGGGGTCCTCTTGCCTCAGCCTGAGCAGCCAGGACTACAGGCTCATGATATCACACCGAGCTAGTATTTTTTGTAGAGATAGGGTCTCATTATATTGCCCAGGCTAGTCTCAAATTCTGGCCTCAAGGGATGCTCTCACCTCAGTTTCAAAGCACCAGGATTACAGGTGTGAGCTACTACATAGCAATTCATTTTATTTGCCTCTGCACATCATACTTTAGTTAACACAGAATGAATTTTTGCCTATATTATCTACAGACTCATAGGCATTTTGCCATCAATTAAAACGTCTAACACTTCTCCTTTAATACTTGTACCTCTCCTATCCCCCCCGAACTTGATAAGAATTATATATATTGGTTATTGTCATGCCTATGGAGAACAAACTAAAATACTAATAAAATTCAAGCAGGGCACAGTGTCTCATGCCCGTAATCCGATGGCTTTACAAGGCTTGACTGAAGCCAGGAGTTACACACCAGCCTGGTCATCAGAGCAAGACCCTGTCTTTCAAAAATAAATAATAATAAAGAGACTAGATGCCTTTCTGACTCTAATAATTTAACATATATCCAGTATCTAATAAAGGGCTGACTATATAAACTTCAAAATCAACAGTACTTAAATTTTAATGGTTTCAAATTTTCTTATAGAAGAAAAAAGTAGGCTGGGCGCAGTGGCTCATGCCTGTAAATCCAGCACTTTGGGAGGCTGAGGCAAATGAATCACTTGAGCTCAAGAATTACAGACCAGCCTGGGTAACATGGCAAAACCCCACTCTACAAAAAACACAAAAATCAGCCGGGTGTGCTGGTGCACACCTGTAGTCCCAACTACTCTGGGGGCTGAGGCGGGAGGATCACTTGCACCCAGGAGGTCAAAGCTACAGTGAGCTGAGATCGCACCACTGCACTCCAGCCTGGGTGACAGAGTGAGACTCCACTCCAGGAAAAAAAAAAAAAAAGGTATTAATCTCTAAAGGTTATACTAGTGATCATTTGTGTTAACAGCAATAAAATCAGGAAGTAGCATCTTTCATGTTTTCAAGACTCCCAACCACAGTACCAGAGTATAAAAGAGGAAAACCTAAAGACTCACCTGGCGTTGAGGGGGCCGCTGATGAGCCACCCCTAGATAAGAACCCATAATAGTTGGAGTCTGAAGAGGCTCTGAGAGACACCAATATTCTAGAGCAAGCTCCAGATGAAAAGGGTTCTTTTTATACAGCTCGCCAATCTACAAAGAGTAAACAAAGACTGTAGGGAAATGTCTATGACTCAAAAAGTACTTTCAATAAAAAAAAAAAAAGGACATTTAAAGTATTAGACCCAAAATTTTCCAAAGTTAGGGGAAAAAATAACGAAAAGAGGGAAAGAGGACAAGCTTTCTAATATAAAGGCTTACCAATAGCATTAAGTGTTCCAGATCCCTTCTAAGTGAAATGGGGGGTTCATTACCCATCTGCATACTCATGTGAATCATTCGAGCATCTTCATCTGCCCGATTCCTCAGCTGCTTCACCTATTAAATTTATTATAGTTTAATATGTAAATGTATTGTATATGCTAATAATAATGAAATCAGGCAACTGTCGTAAAGTGATTACATACAAGAAAAACATTGTTTAAATATCTATTCCACTTTAGGTGACATGAAGAAACATGCCAGGAATCTTAATTGCAATGTTACCATCCATAATTTATAATATCTTAAAACTTCAATGCATTTCCACTACAGAGAAGTTGAACTTAACCGTAGTGTTTCCAATGGGAACATTACTGACATTTGGGCACAATATTTCTTCACTGCGTTGGATTATCCTGAATATTCCAGGTCATTTAGCATCCCTGGAACTACCTACTATCAATAACAACACTGGGGTCACCATAACAAGCAAAACTGGCCCCACTCATTTCCAAACACGCTCTGAAGAACATTACAGCCTCAGCTGAGAATCACTGCTTCACAACATAGGTGTGCACTAAATGCCAACAAAAATAAGAAACAAATTCTGTTTAAAAAAAATCATAGCTAGACAAATCTACAATTATAGTTGGAAATACTAACACTCCTCCTCAATATTCAATAGAACAGGTACACAGAAAATCAGTGAGGATATGGAAAACTTGAAAAACTGTATTGACAAACTTCAGTTAATTGATATTTATAGAACATTCCACAGAACAGCAGCAAAATATGTGTTCCTTTCAGGTGTACATAGAACATTTACCAAGATAGGCCAAATTCTGAGCCATAAAACAAACCTCAGCAAATTTAACATAACTGAAATTCTATAAGGTTTGTTCTCTGAGCACAACAGAATTAAACTAGAAACCTATGACAGAGATCTGAAAGTCTCCAAAATATTTGGAAATTAAACAACACACTTCTAAATAACCCATCAATCAAAGGAGTCTCAAGGAAAATTAGAAAACATATTAACCTGGACAAAAAAGAAAATGCAACATATCAAAATTTGTGTGGCACAGCTAAAGCAGTGATTGGAGGTAAATTTATAGCATTATTAAATGCTTATATTAGAAAAAAGAAAGATTTCAAATGAACAATCTAAGCTTCTATCCTAAGAAACAAAATTAAAGGAGCAAATTAAACCCAAAGCAAAAGGAAGAAAATAATAAAAATAAGTGCAGAAATCAATAATGGTGAAGCAAAAAAATATAAGAAAATCAATGAAGCAAAAAGCTAATTCACTGGAAAGATCAATAAGATCAATAAACTTCCATCAGGATTAATTAAGAACCGGGGGAGAAGACACAAATTACCAAATTTAGGAATTAAGGAGAAAAATCAACGTAGATCCTATAAAAACAAAAAGAATACAAGAATCCTAAGGGCAAATTTATGATAATCAATTTATACTTTTCAGGAGATAAGGTATCAAAACTGCACAATATATTACAAGTGTAGACCCTTCAAGCTGCTTTTTAAAAATATACATTTCAAATAGGTGGTTTTATAATATAAACACAAAAAAAGATGTTTTCTCCCTCATTTACTTCCTGCCAACATTTGATGGCTTCTTTGGCACAAAACAGCACACAGAGCATATATTATAAGGAACTGTCTAAAATGGCTCTAAGAATCGCTTTTCAGATGACAGTTACAGCTCAAGCCATCTATTCAAAGGTAACCTTTGCATTATGGTTTTTTAAATCCATTATTTTATCTATAGCCCTTTTATACACTGCAATTCAGGATCTAAACAATTGGGCAGGGCATGGTGGCTCACATCTGTAATCCCTGCATTTTGGGAGGCCGAGGTGGGCCGATCACCTGAGGTTGAGAGTTCGAGACCAGCGTGGCCAATATGGTGAAATCCCATCTCTACTAAAAATACAAAAAATCAGCTGGGCCTGGTGGCAGGTGCCTGTAACCCCAGCTACCTGGGAGACTGTGGCAGGAGAATCGCTTGAACCCAGGAGACTGAGGTTGCAGTGAGCCAAGATCACACCACTCCACTACAGCCTAGGCGCAACAGAGGGAGACTCCATCTCAAAACACAAACAAAAAAAAAATTAAATAAAGCAATCTTAGCACTAATCCTTAGGGTGGCATGGGGTTAGTAATTTTCTACCCACAGAAGTATTTACTAATTACCTTCTCTTTTATAAACCATTCAGTGTTGTCAAATATTTCTTTCTACTGACTTATCCCCAGTTAGGAAGACTTATTTAATGAGTCACAAACTGATTCATAAGACGTACCACAACTACCAGCAAATGTTAGTCTATATTAAAAAATTTTTATTAATTTCCAAAACATAAAGCTAATCAGTTTTAAATTATTTTATAAAATTCTTTTACTATTTACTCATCCTACATTATTACACTTACCTTCATTGGCATAAGTGCAAGAAAATCTGTGATGAGATTATGGACTCTGCGAATATAAAATTCATCCTGATAAAAGTTTTCTGATACCACTACGGATTCAGTGAGGAACAGGAAAACGTTGTCAGCAATTGCAAGCTCTGCCATTGCTTCATCTGCCTCTGTGAATTCTGCCAGAGCTAGAAATACATTTTAAAAAACAGTACATGGAGGCAAAGTCATTAACCCAGATTGTAATCATATCTCATAATACTCTGCTGATGGTTCAGACATCTTCCCAGCCTTCTAGCATGTGCTATACACAAAAGGAGACTATATATAACTGTAATTGACTCATAAACCCCAAAGAACTACTGGAATGTATATTAGAAAAATACATACTCTTCGAAATAAAAACATAACTAATGAAAATTATTTTACAGATGTGTGATACAACACTGATGTAGTCAGGGAGCTATTATCCAAACATTAACATATTAAATGGTGTTAAAGCTTTAATCCCAATGAAATCTCATGGATCATGTGAAAAGTCTTCAATCCAAGACCAAAACCTGAACATGAATAGGTAACTAACTATACTAATTTGGTAACTGGGTAGCTAAAATTTAAAAACCAAATTTTAACTTGAATATAAACTTGTATAACTGTAATTTCTGTAATATTTTATTTGGAAAATATCAAGTACATATCTAAAAATAAGTATAATAAACCTCCACATACCCATCACCTGTTTCAATACTATCAATTTATGATCAATCTTACTTCATCTACATCTTCCCCCCTCCACTCACATTTCATTAAAGCAAATTCCAGATTCCAGACAATTTAACATTTTACCAGTATTTGCAGTACACAACTCAAAAACATACTTAAGAAACAAAGCAAAAATTCACTACATACACATACACAACACCATTATTGTATATTTTATTTTATTTTATTTTATTTTATTTTGTGAGCCAGGGTCTCTGTCACCCAGGCTGGAGTGCAATGGTGCAATCTCGGCTCACCACAACGTCTGCCTCCCAAGTTCAAGCAATTCTCGGGCCTCAGCCATCCAAGTAGCTGGGATTATAGGCATGTGCCAATACACCTGGCTAATTTTTGTATTTTTAGTAGAGACAGGGTTTCACCATGTTGGCCAGGCTGGTCTTGAACTCCTGACCTCAAGTGATCCTCCCATCTCAGCCTCCCAAAGTGATGGGATTACAGTTGTGAGCCACTGCACCCAGCCATTATCATATCTTTAAAACTAATTCCTCAGTTTAGTGCAGTGGCTTCATCTAGACTGGCTTAATCTGACTTACATTCAACTTTCCGTTAAGAGTATGTCATAGGTTATGGTGTATCCTTCCATCAAGAAACATATTGCTGATTACTGCTTTTAAATTTTAAATATAAAATTGCCAGATAATTGTGTGGCAATCTGGCTTTGAAAAAGACTACTACACAGCTTATTCTGTTTGACTATCATACAGACCAAATACAAAGTCTGTTGCTGAAAGTACATTTTCATTGCCTTGAAAGGGTCAGGAATAGATAAAAGCCAAGATAGTCTCAAACAGAGGAAAACGTATGATTTGTACTTTGTTTTTTATTTTTTTAAATTATTATTATGATTATACATATTTGTTTGAGATGGAGTCTCGTTTTATCACCCAGGCTGGAGTGCAGTGGCACTATCTTGGCTTACTCCACCTCCTGGGTTCAAGCAATTCTCCTGCCTCAGCCTCCCAAGTAGCTTGGACTACAGGCGTGTGGCACCATGCCTGGATAACTTTTTGTATTTTTAGTAGAGACAGGGTTTCACTGTGTTAGCCAGGATGGTCTTGACCTCCTGACCTCGTGATCTGCCCACCTTGGCCTCCCAAAGTGCTGGGATTACAGGCGTGAGCCACTGCACCCAGCCTGTTATTTTAATGTTTTGTTTTGTATTTTGAAATAAAGTCTGCATATTAGTCAGGTGTGATGGATCATGCCTGTAAGGCCAACATTTTGGGAAGCCAAGACAGAAGGACTGCTTGAGCCCAGGAGTTCGAGATCAGCCTGGGCAACATAATGAGACCTCATCTGTACAAAAAAATCAAAGAATTAGCTGGACATGGTGGCACATGCCTGTGGTCCCACCTACTTTGGAGGCTGAAATGGAAGGATCACTTGAGCCCAGGAGTTTGAGGCCAGTGAGCCACTGTCACACCACTGCACTACAGCCTGGGCAACAGGTAAAGACCCCATCTCAAGCAAACAAACAAAAATCTGCATATTTACCCATATTGTACCAACTCCTTGAGAATAAAATATTTTCTTAATTCTTTATTATGACTAGTAATGATTATAAAATTACTAATTATTGTTTTTAATAATTTTTTTCAAACCTTTACTTGAATTCAAAAACACTGGAATTAAAAGAGAATTCAAAAATGATGTCTTTTTTTTTTTTTTGAAACAGATTACTCTGCTGCCCAGGCTGGAGTGCAGTGGTGAGATCTTGGCTCACTGCAACGTCTGCGTCCCAGTTTTGGCTATCCTCTGGCCTCAGCCTCCCAAGTAGATAGGATTTTAAGCATGTGCCACACACCCAGCTAATTTTCGTGCTTTTAGCAGAGACAAGGTTTCACCGTGTTGGCCAGGCTGGTCTTGAACTCCTGACCTCAAGTGATCCGCCTGCCTGAGCCTCCCAAAGCTCTGAGATTATAGGCATAAGCCACTATGTCCAGCCAAAAAATTACTTCTTGAACACCATTTAGGTAATAAGGCATCATTAATGTCTTAATATAAATTTAATTTAAATGCTTAAAAACAGTATGGTAAAATTCTGTAAAGCTTAGTGAAACTACAAAGATACTTGTTTTTGTTTTTGTTTTTTTTTTTTGAAATGGAGTGTCACTCTGTTGCCCAGGCTGGAGTGCAGTGGCGAAATCTCGGCTCACTGCAACCTCCGCCCTGCCCCCACCCCCCAACTCCCCCAACCCAGGTTCAAGAGATTCTCCTGCCTCAGTCTCGTGAGTAGCTGGGATTACAGATGCGAGCCACCACGCCCGGCTAATTTTTTGTATTTTTAGTGGAGATGAGGTTTTACCATATTGGCCAGGCTGGCCTTGAACTCCTGAACTCAAGTGATCTGCCTGCCTCAGCCTCCCAAAGGGCTTGGATTACACCAAGTCACCGCACCTGGCCAATGCTTGTTTTTTAATTTTTTTTGAGACAGTCTCACTTTGTCACCAAGGCTGGAGTGCAGTGGCACCATCCTGACTCACTGCAACCCCCGCTTCCTGGGTTCATGCTATTCTCCTGTCTCAGCCTCCCAAGTAGCTGCGACTACAGACACATGCCACCACACCAGGCTAATTTTTTTGTATTTTTAGTAGAGACGGGGTTTCACCATGTTAACCAGGATGGTCTCAATCTCCTGACCTCATGATCCGCCCACCTCAGCCTCCCAAAGTGTAAAGATTACAGGCACCACATCCAGCCTGTGTTTTAAATTTTTTTTGAGATATGGTCTCACTCCGTGACCCAGCCTGGAGTACAGTGGAACAATTTCAGCTCACTACAGCCTCAGCCTCCTGGGATTAAGTGATCCTCCCACCTCAGCCTCCTGAGTAGCTAGGACTACAGGCAAGCACATGTCACCACGCTGGTCTAATTTTTAATTTTTTGTAGTAATGGGGTCTCACTATATTGCCCAGGGTTGTCATGAACTCCTGGGCTCAAGCAATCCTCCCACCTCGGCATCCCAAAATGCTGGGATTACAGGCATGTTACCCAAGCTGGTCTCAAATTCCTGTCTCTACTAAAATACAAAAAATCAGCCAAGCATGGCAGTGTGCACCTGTAGTCCCAGCTACTCAGGAGGCTGAGGCAGGAGAACTGCTTGAACCCAGGAGGAAGAGCTTGCAGTGAGCTGAGATCATGCCGCTGCACTCCAGCCTAGGCAACAGAGCAAGATTCCATCTTAAAAAAAAAAAAAAAAAGACATTATCACATAGCCACTTAAAAGGTTAAAGGGTAATTTTATGTCAGAAAAATACTGAAATAAGACTTATAAATGAAGAGGGTATATGTACAGGTGAGAAACAGAATTTGTACAGGAAGGAAAAAGTCTAATCAGCTATCAGCATTTAGATATATAGGCTGATAGACAGACATTAAGTGGCCAAAGAAAGACTCCTAACACACACACACAAAAAAAGCTTTCTGCAAACACTTTGGGAACAACATGACACTAGTGAAAACAAAATGCTCTGGAATTACACAATTGGTAAGATACTAGAATCTGTTGATACTTTAGGATTAGAAAACTGACATAATTCTAAACTTGAATAAAGCCTTTCCAGATTTACCATAAAAAGTTACAGACAACGACAATTCTTTGGGGTTCGAGTTCCAGGCTCAGTTAGTTCTCATTCTGTTAGAATAAACCCCTACTAGTAAGACAAATAATAATGTAAATGTAAATAGCAGAATAAGATATGCTACAGTGAGTTAACAGATTGTTGGCCAGGTGCGGCGGCTCACGCCTGTAATCCCAACACTTCGGGAGGCTGGGGCAGGCGGATCACGAGGTCAGGAGATCGACATCATCCTGGCTGACATAGCGATACCCCGTCTCTACCAAAAATACAAAAGCCAGGCATGGTGGCACACACCTATAGTACCAGCTACTCAGGAGGCTGAGGCAGGAGAATCGCTTGAACTGGGAGGCAGAGGTTGCAGTGAGCCAAGATCACGCCACTGCACTCCAGCCTGGATGACAGCATTGAAACTCTGTCTCCAAAAAAAAAACTGTTAAAAATCCGGATTCTGAACATGCGAGGTGACTCACACCTATAAACCCAGCACTCTGGGAGGCCAAAGCAGGTGGATCACCTGAGGTCAGGAGTTTGACACCAGCCTGGCCAACATGATGAAACCCCGTTTGTACTAAAAATACAAAAGATTAGTGAGGCATGGTGGCATGCACCTGTAGTCCAGTTACTCAGGAGGCTGAGGCAGGAGAGTCACTTGAACCCAGGAGTAGATGTTGCAGTGAGCCAGGACTGAGCCACTGCACTCCAGCCTGGGCCACAGAGTGAGACTCCGTCTCAAAAAATAAAAGTCAGGATTCCACATCTGTTCTTGACTGATCCAAATACCTCCTTTTTAATACACTGTATGAAAAAATAATTGTTTTTAATTCAACACAACATGAAAAATTAGTTTGTGACCAACCAAGAAGGAAAATGCATAAAAATAAAAGGAACAGTAAATTTTAATTTTAAAAAACACTTAATATGACACTGTCATTCCACATTTTAAACTCATACCCTGAAGGTAAAGAGTATTGTCACTGGCTCCAAGAATGGGAAATAGGATTTTATATAGTATTTCTGAGAAACAAGGAGAAAAAAGTCTGTACTTCACTACTACACTAAACAGTTTCATTTAATACAACTCTGGGTATCTTCCTATGCTTGTGCTTATGTATGTCAAGGATAACGCTCCTTCCAAAAATTTCATTAAGTGCTAACATGCTGTTTCTCATAACAAAATTACCTACAATCAATTTACCTGTCACATCAGGTAGCTGGGATATTCCCCTCAATGCCAGTGCCCAGGCAAGTCTAACAGTGGCTTGGAGTCCAGGCAGTTTCCAAAGCTGTGAGTCCTGAAGACGAGAGTGAATTGTTGCAATGTACTGTTTTTCTGTCAACAGCGGAAACTGATGAATCATATCTGAAAACACAAAAATAGACCACATTACCAAACACTAGATAAATTTTCACTTCTGATATGCAGAAATAATGTCTTAAAGTCAGAAAATCTGAGCATTCTCACAAAAGAATAATGACTAATTTCTTTCTTTTTTTTTGAGATGGAGTGAGTCTTGCTCTGCCACCCAGGCTGAAGTGCAATGGCGCAATCTCCACTCACTGCAATCTCCATCTCCCGGGTTGAAGTGATTCTCCTGCCTCAGCCTCCAGAGTAGCTGAGATTACCGGGACACGACACCACACACTCGTTTTTGTTTTTTTTTTTTCTATTTTTAGTGGAACCAGGGTTTCACCATGTTGACCAGGATGGTCTCAATCTCCTGACCTCGTGGTCCACCCGCCTCAGCCTCTCAAAGTGCTGGGATTACAGGCGTGAGCCACCACGCCCGGCCAGAATAATGACTAATTTCAACATGCCAAAAGGTACACTACTGTTGATTGTATACATACTAAAAACAAAAACAGCAAATAGCAATAATCCTAAATTTTAATTTCACTATTTTCAGTTATTTTTATAAGTGTACTACAAATAAACTAGAAAAAAGTTAAAGATACTCATTTTTTCTGCACATAAATTCTAAAATATAAATCATGCATCTAACGATCATAAAAATTGTATTTCCTTCACAGGAAACACAGGTTAAAGATAACATTACTGAAATGACAGTCATTGTCTCTCAGAATGTTTTAATAAAAAGTCTGAAAATGTAAATAAATGGTAAAGAAACAAGCAATTAAGTAAATTACACATGTGCAATCATGAACACTTATAATATATGCTTTAATATTTTCCATTCCAAATCCCTCCCCCAAAATAGAAATAATTAACAGGATTGCAGTTTTTTTTTTAAATGTGATCTTATACATAAATATTCAAATATGAACAGACCGCACACACAGGAACACAGCAGTCTATTTTAGTAGCTAAAACAGTGTCCTTTTTAAATGTTATCCCCACCATTTTAAATCTAATTTTTTTAAATGTAGGAAAATGTATAAAACTCAATACCATCTCGTTCCTCTGTGCTTTGCTCTATAAAACTGATATCAAAACAGTATAGAAGCGCCATAAGAAGACCCAGATTCACTGCATCCAGTGAGCCATTAGCCTCAACTGTCACTCTTTCCAAATGTCCAATAAGGAGGAGAGTGTCTTCTTTGCCTAAAGGTGACTGGCAAGCCCAGGCAAAAAGGCTTTCTGCCAGAGACTGTCTGCACTCCTTAATGAGATCAGACACCTAGAAATAAAAACATATGACTATCAGTATCAATAAGTTACTGTGAAGCCTGGTTTTATTCCAAAGAACAAACTACCTTTTACAAAGGCTAATAAAATAAACCTATCTAAATTCACAAGTGATCCTAAGACATCACCTCTGGAACTCAAAACAAAGCCTACTGTTTATTCCTTATCCTTAAATTCCTTAAGTAATTGGGATGACCAATTTCTTGTTCATTTCATAAAAAGAGCTAGAATGGCACATAAATGACTATACAGAAGCTGAAACAACCACAAGTCAATATTATGGACACAGCTAACTACAAACTTCAATATATATTATTAGCAGACTGTAATTAAATACAATTTATTGTATACTGTATTTTCAAACAGTAGTACAGTGAATTTTGAATGTTCCCAACACAAAGAAATAGTAAATGTTTGAGGTGATGGATATGCTAATTATGTTGATTATTACATATCATACATATGTATCAAAATACCACACTGTACCCTATACATATGTAAAATTCTGTGTCAATGAAAAATAAAAAATAAAAATTTAAAAAAACATGTGGCAAGTAGGGATGGTGTCAGCTACATAACTCTTCCTGAAAAAAATGAATATTCTGTCATAATATTTATTTTTGTTTTTTTTGAGATGGAGCCTCACTCTGTCACCCAGGCTGGAGTGCAATGGACCAATCTCGGCTCACTACAACCTCCGCCTCCCAGGTTCAAGCGATTGTCCTGCCTCAGCCTCCCAAGTAGCTGGGATTACAGGCACATGCCACCGCACCCAGCTAATTTTTATATTTTTAGTAGAGACGGGGTTTCACCATCTTGGTCAGGCTGGTCTCTAACTCCTGACCTCGTGATCCACCCACCTCCGCCTCCCAAAGTGTTGGGATTACAGGCGTAAGCCACCGCGCCCAGCTGTCATATTTCTACCTCTGAGGTTTGACAGACAACTCATGAATTGACTTTGTTGAACCCTTGCCTCTTTGCGATGTTTTTCACTGCCCAAACCTCTCTCTCGCTGTAGTTTCTCAAACTCATTATTCACATCAATCTGTGACACCAGGGTAAGGACTTTGTAAGTCAATCCTTGCTCCATCAGCTCATCTGTAAAGCGTGTTGTCATGGAAGTCAGCTCTGGGCTGTAATGAAAAGAAATCAATAAACTATGTTAAATAATATTGCTTATGCTTCCTCATAATGATAGGTATAGCAAATGCTCTTTTTTTTTGAGAAAAGGGTCACCCAAGCTGGAGTGCGGTGGCATGCTCACAGCTCACTGCAGCCTTGATCTCCCAAGCTCAGGTCATTCTCCCACCTCAGCCTCCCAAGGTACGCGCCACCAGCTAATTTTTGTATTTTTTGTAAAGATGGGGTTTTGTCATGTTGCCCAGGCTGATCTGAAACTCCTGAGCTCAAGTGATCCTCCTGCCTCAGCCTCCCAAAGTGCTAGGATTATAGACATGAGCCACTGCACCCGGGCCCAAATTATTTTTTATTTACAAACACAATAAAACAGGAATTGTTGTATCTTTCTTGGCAGAATAAGGGAGTATATTACTTAGTTTATGTTACATATTGCTTAAATTGTATATAAAAAGGGAAATATTGTAATTCTTCAAGTAATTTCAAATTAACCCCTGAAATCCCAAGAAGTAAAAAGACCTGAGTTCTAGCGTCCATGTCTTTCCCCGTCTAGACTGTATCAAGGCTTTCAAGGAATTCGCAATGCATCGCTTTCCATCCCAGTATAAAAGAACAGCTACTAATCCTCTGGTAAGGCCAGGAAAATGTGGTTGTTGGTGCTCTCCTAAAAAAGGAAGTTGAAAAATAATATTGTTAATAAACACATAATGTGTTTAGGAAGAGACAAAAATCAATATAACAATGTTCAGTTCAAAGAATCACAGTAGCCCAGGGCTTAAGGGGACCTGGGGTCCTCTACTACAAACATCCACACACTGTCTAACTTCTTGCTCAACATATTAGAGGGCTGATCCATTATGCTTGAACACCATCAGAGACATGGAATTCACCATTTTCCAAACTCTCAATTTCTAACTCTCATGCTTATCTGTGATTTGTACGTACTGGGTGAGAATCTTTTGATCTCACTGTTGTTCACTAAATTTAATTTTATTCAATGCCCATTTTACTATCATATGGAATCTTTCAAATATTTCTAAGTTTCTTCCCTCAGAATCTTCTCTGAAAATTAAATAACATTTTTATAATTCAAGTTCACTCACCATTTTAACTGCACTCCTTTGAATGAGTTCTTTTTTTTTTTTTGAGTAGGAGTCTCATTCTGTCGCCCAAGCTGGAGTGCAGTGGTGCCATCTCAGCTCATTGCAACCTCTGCCACCCGGATTCAACCAATTCTCCTGCCTCAGCCTCCCAAGTAGCTGGGATTACAGGTGCCTGCCATCGCGCCTGGCTAATTTTTGTATTTTTAGTAGAGACGGGGTTTCACCATGTTGGCCAGGCTGGTCTTGAACTTCTGACCCTCATGATCTACCCACCTTGGCCTCCCAAAGTGCTGAGATTGCAGGCATGAGCCACTGTACCCAGTCAAGTTCTACTTTTTTCTAAGAGTACTTTGCCTATAGTTTCAGTTTCATTTCCTATCGCTTTCTTCTCCCCTTACTGCAATTGCTCCTCTACTCTACTCCTTTCTGTTCCCCAAATTCATCACTTTGCTTCACCCTCTTGCACAAGCAATTTCTTCTGCCTGGATGCCCTTCATCCTCCCAAATAACCACCTATTCCACCTGATGTATGCTTACTCATTTTGCAACATCTACCTTAAACTTCATGATCTTGTTAAGACTTCTGTGTACAATCAAGTTCCATCTAATTCCCTTCTCTCTGAACCATCTCTAAATCTTGCACAAAACTGCATTAATGTACTTAAATGTGTCAAAATTATTTGTTTCCACATCATTCTCAATTATTAGAGTATGAGCTTATTTATACTAGTTGAAATTTTATTCATCTTTATATCACTGGAATGATATAATTAACACCATGCCTGGCACATGGCAGGTACAGAATAAATGTTAGATGAAAGTTATGAGTTAAACTGAAAACTCAAGCATGTCTAATTAACATCCCCCTCATTCCCAAAATCATATTTCTTTTTTTTTTTTTTTGAGACAGATTCTCGCTCTGTCACCAGGAGCCAGGCTGGAGTGCAGTGGCATGATCTCAGCTCACCGCAACCTCCATCCCCGGGTTCAAGCAATTCTCCTGCCTCAGCCTCCCGAACAGCTGGGACTACAGGCATGCACCACCACATCCAGCTAATTTTTGTATTTTTAAGAGAGTCAGGGTTTCACCAAGTTGGCCAAGACGGTCTTGATCTCTTGACCTCATGATCCACCCACCTCGGCCTCCCAAAGTGCTGGGATTACAGGCATGAGCCACCGCACCTGGCTTATATCATACTTCTCTTAATGCAATCTTAGGTCAAAAAGGATTTTGGCAGCTATATGTTATCTTTAGACATATTACACTTTTGGTCAACTGAAATGCCCATATTTTCTTCAAATGACTACTCTGTTATAATTAAAACATACTGTCTTTTCTCTATACAGCAGCCAGAGAAATAAATACAGAGTTAGAATTAGTTATGTAATGTCTCTGCCTAAAGCCCTCATCAACAACTTTCCATTGCAATTAGAATAAAATCCAAATATCTTTCATAGCATGCAAAATCAAACATGCTCTGCTTCCTGCAGTATCTGCATCTTCCTTCACTCTTCCCCTCATTTAAGATGCTCTAGCCACAATGGTCTTTTCATCCTTAAACATGCTTTATTCCCACCTCAAGCACTGGCTGCTTGCTCTCCCTGGAAAAGCCTTTCCCAGTAAGTCTGGGTGGTTGGCACCTTCTCATCACTTGGGTCTCAAGTCAAATGACCCCATCTTAGAGAGGTCTTCTCTATGGACCCTACTTAGAGTTGCCCTAGCCAGCCTCCACCTCTCTATATCCTACTGCTTTGTTTTATTTTCTTCCTAGTACTCTGTGTTATTGAAATTATCTTATTTTTCACCTATTCACGCATTAACTGAATCACTCTCTCAAAAAGAAATTCCAAAAAAGCAGTGACCTTACCTGCCTACTCATTGAAAATAAGTGCTTTGTGCTATAAAACTTCTGAGATATCTTTAATGATTCTGATCACTCAACTGAAGCCTTCCTTTTAATCAAAGGTTAAAAAAGAATAGCCAGGTGTGGTGGCACATGCCTGTAATCCGAGCTCAGGAGGCTGAGACACAAGAATTCCTTGAACCGATATCATGCCACTGCACTCCTGTCTGGGCGAGAGTGAGACTCCGTATCAAAAAAACCAAAAAAAACAAAGATTAAAAAAGGAAATGTTTTGAATACGGTTTTACCAAACTGCACCCTTAGAATCTAAACAATAAACTATTTTAACTATGAGTAAGTAATTTTATAATTTTGTATTATATTACCACAGTTTCAGTTAAATGTCAACCTACCAGCAAGGAGAAGCTCAACAGCTGCCAATTCTCCAATATCAAAAAGGTCACTGAGAATAAAGGCTTCTTTAATGAGCTGTTCAGGAAGAAGTCGAGTTCCCTGTTGACCCTGAATGGCGACTCCCTCTGTACTGGCTTTCTGAACCTTCTCATGCTGTTGAACATTTTTTGGCTACAATGATAAAATTGTAATTGTTATGAAAATAGCACACTGGAGATAAGGTCCTAAAGTGTTACATACAGAAGTTTATTCATGATAATTCAGCCTGGTAACATGACAAACAGAAGTATTTCTTTTTAGAACAGACTTTTATGAGGTAATATTTTGCATAACCTTCCACTTTTTATTCCAATACTACCGTCTCAATAACTGTTACGGCTAAACTCCGAACTACAAAATTTGGAGAAAATATACAAAATAGCATACTATTTTTCAAGTTTCTAAGGAACTTTTCAATTACATAATTAAAAAATGATAAGGCCTTCGAATGGGGCATAACAAATGGATATATGCACTGTTTAATTACTTAGTAGAGCAAGTAATAGTTTATTAATATATTATATAAAATGTGGCCTTATTTCCTAAAAGATTATTTGGTACAAATATTTAACATATGACATACAGTATAGAATTACCTGATAGATCATAAAATCTTGAAATTTCAGAATTTAAGGTTACACATCGCTCATTGAATCTAGTTCTTCCATTACAGACAGAAAAACCAATATCCAGATAAGTCAAGTAACTTGTCTGTGGTCAGAAAAGTCTGTAGTGGTAGAGCCAAGACTGGAAATCAGCTCAACTGGCTCCCAGGCTAGGGTTCTTTCTACTAAAGAAAGCAAAAAACAAAAAAGCAAAAAGCCATTTCTTGTAATACAATCCCATAATAGTTCTTAGATGGCTTCCTTCCTTGCTGTATATAATAGAAAAATGCCAGATCAGGCATGGGGGGTCACACCCGTATCCTAGCACTTTGGGATGCTGAGGCAGGCAGATCACTGGAGGCCAGGAGTTCGAGACCAACCTGGCCAACACGGTGAAACCCCATCTCTACTAAAAAAAATACAAAAAAATTAACTGTATGTGGTGGCAAGCACCTGTAATCCCAGCTACTAGAGAGGCTAAGGCAGGAGAATTGCTTGAACCCGGGAGGGAGGTTGCAGTGAGCCGAGATCGTGCCACTCCACTCCAGCCTGGGCGACAGAGTGAGATTCTGACACACAAACACACACACACAAAGGAAAAGTGCCAAACAGCAAGGAAGGCAATTTCCAAGTTTGAATCTCCTACACTCAAGTACTCTATTCCTATTGCAAAGAATTTCAAGATGCAGTAAAGATACACAAGAATTAATTTGTTCCATTTACACAACTTACATAACACTATGAACACTTAAAATGTTAACGTATACCTGGAAATAAACAAAATAATAAATCTTACCAAGTTAACATGTATTACTAACTAAAGGTCTGAAATTCTAAGGCAGCTAGTATTTCTGGAATATACTAAATTTCTTAAATAGTCTTCAAATATTACTAAGTTTATCTCCTAGCTAGAGATAAATATAACTTCTACAGAGAATAAAAACATAATCACTGTTCCAAAGAAAAATTCCATTAAAATCACAGCAGGGCACCGTGCTCACATCTGTAACTCCAACACTTTTTGAGACCAAGGCAGAAAGATCAGCCAGGAGTTCAAGACCAGCCTGGGCAACGTACCAAGACACTATCTCTAAAAAAGATTAGCTGGGCACCATGGCACACACCTGTAGTCCCAGCTACTCAGGAGTGAGGAACCAGGAAGGTCCCTTGAACCCAGGAGTTTAAGGCTACAATGAGCTATAATCAGGCCACCGCACTCCAGCCTGGAGGACAAAGCAACACTCTGTCTTTAAAAAATATCTAGAAAATAAAATCGGCCATGCACGGTGGCTCATGCCTGTAATCCCAGCACTTTGGGAGGTCAAGGCGGGCGGATCACAAGGTCAAGAGATCAAGACCATCCTGACCAACATGGTGAAACCCTGTCTCTACTAAAAAATAAAAAAATTAGCTGGGCATGAAGGCACACGCCTGTAGTCCCAGCTACTCCGGAGGCTAAGGAAGAATTGCTTGAACCTGGGAGGCGGTAGTTGCAGTGAGCCTAGATTGCGCCACTGCACTCCAGCCTGGCACCTGGCGACAGAGTGAGACTCTGTCTCAAAAAAATAAGAAAAGAAAAGAAAAGAAAATCACTGAACCACTGGAGTGAGACAGGTAACATATTTTCATTACACACATCAAGAGTTTACTTGCAAAGATCTACTATTTGATAGCACAAGGTGACAATAACCAATAATAATTGTATATTTTAAAATTACTAAAAGAGTATAAATGGATTGTTTGGAAAACAAAGGACAAATGCTTGAGGGGATGGATGATACCCCATGATGTGATTATTTCACATTGGATGTCTGTATCAAAACACCTCATGTACCTCATAAATATATACATCCTCTCTGTACCCACAAAAATTAATTTAAAAAATGTTTTTAAAATAGTTTTTACAGCTGGCATGGTGGCTCACATCTGTAATCCCAGCACTTTGGGAAGCGGAGGCAGGAGGATCACTGAGGCCAGGAGTCCAAGACAAGCCTGAGCAACAAAGCAAGACCCTGTCTTTTTTTTTTTTTTTTTTTTTATGCATTTTGGAACATAAGTTGTCAGGACCTCCTGAGGCTGTGTCAGAGTAAATAAATTTCTGAAAAGAATTTGAAAATCAAAAAAAAAAAAAAACAAGAAAGAGAAAGAGAGTGTTTATTTGCTTTCTCAATCTTAAAAAAAAAATCAAAAAAAACTGAAAAAGAAAATTTCTTACCGGATTTTTGAACAATGAGATGAAGTCAGGTTTGTGCTTCTTCAAAATCTTATCGAGAAGGTGAACAGCTTCAGGCTGTCTTCTATAAACAGCGTTTCCCACTGTATGCCAAATGTCTTTGTAAGGACCCCACAGACTAGCAGCTTTGAGAAAAAACAAATGAAACCAGCGTCAAAGAAAACATACACTTGAAAAACAATGTGAGGTTATCACCTACACATTTTAGTTATACTCACAGCTTCTTTTTAATCCGGGAAGTTATCTTAATATATTAATTATATTATAAATAACTATATATCAATCAGTAAGTTACATTAACTGTATTAATAATCACTTATATTAACATAATAAATTGATAATTATATTAGTAATATTAATAGATTAATTAAGAGACACTAATATAAATGCACACTTTATTAAAATTCTCAAGCTATGATATAAACATCACTTTATCTAACTTACTATAAAATAAATCCTGACTTCAGGCCAGGCACGGTGTCTTAGGCCTGTAATCCCAGCACTTTGGGAGACTGAGGCAGATAGATCAACTGAGGTCAGGAGTTTGAGACCAGCCTGGCCAACATGGTGAAACCCTGTCTTTCCTAAAAACACAAAAATTAGCCAGGCATGGTAGTGTGTACATGTAGTCCCAGCTACTTGGGAGGTTGGGGCAGGAGAATTGCTCAAATCTGGGAGGCAGAGGTTGCAGTGAGCTAGGATCACGCCACTGCACTCTAGCCTAGGCGACAAGATCAAACCTCCTGCCTCAGCTTCTCTAGTAGCTAGGATTAAAGGTGGGCACCACCAGACCAGGCTAATTTTTAAATTTTTGGTAGAGCTGGAGTGTCACTATGTTGGCCAGGCTCATCTTGAACTCCTGACCTCAAGTGATCCTCCCTCCTCAGCCTCCCAAAGTGCACAGATTACAGGTGTGAGCCACTGCACTCGGCCAGTAATCTTTTTCCTAATTACAAATGAAAGGACATTATAAATTTTTCAAAATTACTAAACACATATTTTTAACATATAGTTTAGTCAGTTGAGAAATACATTGATTTTCCTTAACGTTTAGGGATACGTCCAGCAAGTCACATTTATTCACTCATTCCCCATGTGTGAGGTATTGGAAAGATCACACTGTAGTGAGGAAAACATTAATCATAATCATACATAAAGGTAAAATCCAATTGTGTTCAGGATATGAAGGAGAGGTAGCCAAGGCAAGAGATCACATAATACGGGAATCTGACCTAGCCAGAGAAGCAAGAGGAGAGAGTTATCCTTGAGGAAATAATAACTAGGCTGAAATCTGAAGGACAAAAGTGGGAGCTGGCTGGGAGCGGTGACTCACGCCTGTAATCCCAGCACTTTGGGAGGCTGAGTTGGGCAGATCACAAGGTCAGGAGATCAAGACCATTCTTGCCAACATGGTGAAACCCCGTTTCTACTAAAAACACAAAAATTAGCTGGGCGTGGTGGCACATGTCTGTAGTACCAGCTACTACGGAGCTTGAGGCAGGAGAATCGCTTGAACTAGGGAGGCAGAGGTTGCAGTGAACCAAGATGAAGCCACTGCACTTCAGCCTGGCAACAGAGTAAGACTGTCTCAAAAAAAGGGGGGGGGTGGTTAGCTGACAGGGAGGAGTTGAAGACACGCATTCCAGGAAGAGGATAACCTGTGGGTTTCTATGGCAAGAGGGAATGCGACATGTCAAAGAACTCAAAAGGCCAAGAGAGCTGCAGTACAGAAAACAGGTTTGGCAAGGTCACCACGCAGGCCTCAGTCACTCATGTTAAAGGACTGCGGTCTTTACTCTAAAAGATCAAGCCAGATGAAGATTTAAAATATAGGGGCTTTTTGCTCATGCCTGCAATCCCAGCACTGAGGAAGGCCGCAGCGGGTGAATCATTTGAGGTCAGGAAACCAGCCTGGCAAACATGGTGGAACCCCGTCTCTACTAAAAATACAAAAATTAGCCAGGTGTGGTGGCAGGCGCCTGTAATCTCAGTTACTCGGGAGGCTGAGGCAGGAGAATCACTTGAACCTGAGGGGAGGCAGAGGTTGCAGGGAGCAGAGATCACGCCACCGCATTCCAGTCTGGGCAACAGTGAGTCTCTGTCTCAAAAAAACAAAACAGAAACAAAATAGGGACTTTCTGAACTAGAAGAAACAGATGTTAACCCTATTCAGAGCTGTTTACAAGGATAGGAAGAGACCAGAATGGGTGGAGGAATAGGAGGTATGAAAATGGAGCCAGTGGGCTGGGCACATTGGCTCAGGCCTGTAATCCCAGCTACTAGGGAGGCCGAGACAGGAGAATCGTTTCAACTTGGGAGGCGGAGGCTGCAGTGAGCCAAGACTGTGCCACTGCACTCCAGCCTAGGCAACTGAGGGGAGGGAGGGGGAGAAAGAAGGAGGGAGGGAAGGAAAGAGGGAGGAAGGGAATGGAATCAGTGAATACTAACAAATCTTTTGAAAGGTTTGACTAGGGACTGGGTGCAGTGACTCACACCTGTAATCCCAGCACTTTGGGAGGCTGAGGTGGGTGGATCACGAGGTCAGAAGATCAAGACCATCCTGGCCAACATAGTGAAACCCCATCTCTACTAAAATAAAAAAAAAATTAGCTGCGTGTGGTAGTGGGCACCTGTAATACCAGCTACTCAGGAGGCTGAGGCAGGAGAATCGCTTGAACCCGTGGACTTTCAAGAGATGGAGGATGCAGTGAGCTGAGATGGCACCACTGCACTCCAGCCTGGGTGACAGAGACTTCATCTCAAAAAAAAAAAAAAAAAAAAAAAAGAAAGATTTGACTAGGAAAAGAATAGTAAGTGGTAAGTGAAGTGAGGCATGAGATCATTAGTGGAGAGAAAGGAAAGAGCAAGAGAAAGACGTGAATATACAAGACAAAAAAGGGGTAATAGGAGAAGAACATGAAGGGTGGGATTTACATTAGATAGGAAGACAGAGGTAAATTGATTCAATAGGGTGCAGACACACCTAGGTTTTTAGGTTTGAGAGTAAATAAAGGGAGTTCATGCATGTTATCTCCTATTTTCTCTGTGACTAGAAGTCTGAGGGTTTAGTTAGTTGCAGGTTAAAGATTTGAGGAGTGTGGAAAAGTCTGAAGTAGTCACTGCTGTGAATGGACAGGGGTGACTAGACTATCACAGAAGGACTGCCAAGCAGTGTTAATAGTTGCTTATTCACAAGCCTTTGAGTGTATCTACTCAGCCGGGTTGGTACAGGTCCCAAGACTAGTTAAGTCAGACAGCTGAAATACAAGCAAAGGTCTTTTTTTTTTAATTTATTTTTTGAGACGGAGTCTTGCTCAGTCACCTAAGCTGGAGTGCAATGGCGCGATCTCGGCTCACTGCAACCTCCACCTCCCAGGTTCAAGTAACTCTCCTGCCTCAACCTCCCGAGTAGCTGGGACTACAGGTACCTGCCATCATGCCCAGCTAATTTTTGTAAAGATGAGGTTTCATCATGTTGGCCAGGCTGGTTCTCAGGTGATTCGCCCACCTCGGCCTCCCAAAGTGCTGGGATTACAGGCGTGAGCCACCACACCTGGCCAAACATGTGTCTTAGAACTCTATGATCTCTGTATTTTTTCCTCTACAACTCTAAGATGTTTGATTTTTTAAAACTGTAATTTAAAAGAAGCACGTAACATAGAATGCAATCTCAACAAACTTTCAGTGTATAATCTCAACAAAGTTCAGCAGTGGTAACTACATTCACATTGTGCAATAGATCTTCACAGCTTTTCTCATCTTGCAAAACAGAAACTCTATGCCCCATAAACAACTCCCCATTTTCCCCTTTCCCAGCCTCTGGCAATTACTATTCTACTTTCTGTTCCTGTGAGTTTGACTACTTCAGATACCTCATATGAGTGGAATCATGTAGTATTTGTCTCCTGCGACTAGATTATTTCACTTAGTATGTCCTCAAGATTCATCCATGTTCTATCACGTGACGGGATTTCCTTCCCTTTTTAAGGCTGCATAAAATTCCACTGCAGGTATATGCCGCATTTCCTTTATCCATTCAACCCATCATTCACTCCTTGATGGAAAAAGAGTTCCTTCCCGAAGACATTTATTTTTTAAAAAACCAATCTCCTGACTCTTGGCTTTCAAAAATGTTTCCTATGTTGCCAGTTAAACACTCCTACACAAGGCTTTATTATACAATGTATACACTCTTTGTTGCTGTTGGCTATTCCTTTTCCTTCCAATGATTCATTTGATAATTATAATAGCTTAGGGTGAGTATGTACTAAGGAAATGTATATAGGCCAGGCACAGTGTGGTTCACGTCTATAATCCCAGCACATTGGGAGGCCAAGGTACTCGGATCACCTGAAGTCAGGAGTTTGAGACTAGCCTGGTCAACATGGTAAAAGCCTGTCTCTACTAAAAATAAAAAAGAATTAGCCAGGCATAGTGGCGGGTTCCTGTAATTCGAGTTTCTCCAAAGGCTGAAGCAGGAGAATCGTTTGAACCTGGGAGGCGGAGGTTACAGTGAGCTCAGATCGTGCCACTACAATCTAGCCTGGGTGACAGGGCGAGACTCCATCTCAAAAAAAAAAAAAAGGAAAAAGAAAAAAGAAATGTATATACTCTACGTGCTGGCTAACGCCTGTAACCCTACCACTTTGGGAGGCTGGGGGGAAGGATCATTTCAAGTTAGGAGTTTGGGATCAGCCTGGGCAGCACAGTGAAATCCAGGCTCTAAAAAAAAAAAAAAAAAAAAAAGTTAACTGGGCATAGTAGCATATGTACTCCAGAGGCTGAGGTGGGAAGATCGCTTGAGCCTGGGTGTTGGCGGCTGCAGTAAGCTGTGATTATGCCACTGCACTCCAGCCTGGGAGACAGAGTGTGACTCCATCTCAAAAGATAAAAAAATAAAGAAATATATTAGGCCCGGTGCGGTGGGCAACTCACACCTATAATCCCAGCACTTTGGGAGGCCGAAGTGGCTAGATCACCTGAGGTCAGGTGTTCGAGACCAGCCTGGCCAACATGGAGAAACCCTGGCTCTACTAAAAATACAAAAATTAGCTTGGCATGGTGGTGCGAATCTGTAATCCCAGCTACTTGAGAGGTTGAGGCAGAATTGCCTGAACCCAGGAGGCAGAGGTTACATCGAGCCGGGATGGCGTCACTGCACTCCAGCCTAGGCAACACAGCAAGACTCCATTTCAAAAAAATAAAATTAAAAACTAAAATAAAATAAAAGGTATTATATATAACCAAATATATAACACGCAAGCCTTGCTTTTAAGCATATCTAATTGGAAGGGAAGGATAGCAATATTAAGCGTGTTAACTTCTTTATTATATAAGTCTAATGTCATAAAATGAATTGGGTTGTGCTTAAGTAGTAGCATTAAGTAGTTTAAGCACCTAAAACAGGCTTAGAATCATTAGATGTTTAACTCTGGGGATATTACGTAACTATTTGAAGCCTCTATTTCCAAATCTGTAAGACAGAGTATTTAATAGCAACTACTCCAAAGGTGTGTAAAGGGGACTGAATGAGATAAGCACAATACTTAGTCCAATGCTGGGATCTAGTATGTGTTCAGTAAATACAGCCTTCATTATATCATAGCGTTTCTGAAATGATTTGATTTACAAAACAGATTTAGACAACTTTTTAAGAGTATCAGTCCTGTGGAAAAGAGAACCAATCCAAAAAAAAGACTCTAAAGAAACAAAATGCAAAAAAAAAAAGAAAGAAAAGAAACAAAATGCACCCAAAGAGTCCTATTAAGTGAGGGGTTTTTTTTTTTTGAGACAGGGTTTCACCATGTTGGGCAGGGTGGTTTCGATCTCTTAGACCTCATGATCCGCCCGCCTCGGCCTCCCAAAGTGCTGGGATTACAGGCGTGAGCCACTGCACCCAGCCCTTTAAGTGAGATTCTTAGAAGAATTTACCACACAGATAGTCTCTTAATCTTGCTCGTCAAGTTCCGAGCATCTCAATAGAGGCATTAACATTCTAAGCGCGAAATTCCTTTCCCGGACTGCTCTATGCCGAACTTTGGGCATCCTTCCCCCGCCTACTATACTACACCAGTGTACCCCAGGAAATATGACAATCAAAATGCACTCACTCATTCAAACACCACTGGAAGCCGGTACTGCCCGAATTGAGAATCACCAAAAGAGGATCCACCCCCAAATCTTCCTAAATTCCTTCACTGCCTTCCAGATTCAATTGCACCCCGAAAATCTACAGCTCCAAAGGTACGAGAACACCCAGGGCCAAACCACATCCGCAGAGTTGGGAGACATCCGCTGAAGTCCCGCCACTCTCTTCCTGACCATCTTTCAGACGGCCGACTTCATAATCCTGGGGTATTCGCTGCCTACAAGATCCCCCACCCTATAAGGAACTCCGGCGCCTACTCTGAGGTGCGAGTTTTCAGCCTCCGCTCCTGGCCGGAAAATATCTTGGATCCTCTGGCTTCACTGCCTAAGATTTGACGCGTATCCCGGCGAAATCGGACCACACACGCACAGTGAAACTTAGGGGTGAGAAGGACCAGGCTCAGCCCAGGGCTGTGAGAGATTACACACCTGGGTCCAGCGGCCCAAGCCTCACTGCCCCAACTCTCAAACCCCAATTCGAGGGCTACAGCCGCAGCGCAGACGCGCGCCATTCAAACTGGGGAGGGGTGGGACTCTAGGCCCAGAGCTAGAGAAAAGCAGGCACCGCACATAAATGGAGTCCTGGACTCCGAGAAACCCCACGGCCTGGTCTCTCCCTGAAGAACCGGTCATCGCTCAGCTCAATCGTCTCCTTTCTGTCTGACCACACTTACGCGAATTTACCGCCAAAGGCGTCGCCATCTTGAAGGCGCACTAACAGAGTCCTTCTGCCGCAAGAAGGCCCCAGGAAAGGGTGAGGCTGCCCTGAACGAAGCCTGAACAGAAAGGCACCACGCTGTCCCCTCCACGCTGGGCCGTCCCAGGCGTACAAAAGGCTCCAGAATCTGCTCTGGGCCACAAACAGCAATTTTCACTGGGATTATTCCGATTCAAATAAGGCGAGGGCAACCACTTCAGAGACACTAGGTCCTCGATCCGACGTTCATCGTGCAGTGCACCATGGGACTTGTAGTTTCTTTCTAATGATAAGTTGGTTAAGTGGGGAGGAAAAAGTGGAATAGAAAAAGATATTCTGAGAGTAGTTATTAAAATGACGCCCACTTATGACATTATAAAAGCAATAAATTCAAATCATAATCTCCGTTTCAAGTTAAATCTTAAATCTTCCTTACAGTGGGGAGTGGAGTAAGGTGTGAAGTATCTACACATCCAAAAGCCATTGACCAGTTACAAGTCAAGTTTCTGTGACATTTCAATTTACCAGGTATATTGTGTCAACATAGTTGTGCAGAGCGAAGCAAATCATAATTTTTAACTATGAAATTTTCAAACGGAATACAAAATTAGAATAGTGAACACCCAGCATCAATAACGTGGCCAGTTTCCCACCATGCAGCCCCAACCCACCCTTAACCACCTCAATACTCTACCCTCCCCTGCCGCGCCCGATTATTTTGAAACAAATTCCAGACTTATCGTTGTATAATCAAGTATTTTTCTACCTGAGCACCCAAAGTAGCTGAACTCTCTTTCTTCAGTTGTTAAATTTTAGTTGGCTGATTTTCAAACTAAAACATAACTATTTATTAAGAATTTTGGCCGGGCGTGATGGCTCCCGCCTGTAATCCCAGCACTTTGGGAGGCGGAGGCGGGCGGATCACCTGAGGTCAGGAGTTCCAGACCAGCCTGACCAACAGGGAGAAACTCCGTCTCTACTAAACATACAAAATTAGCTGGGCGTGGTGGCCTGTGCCTGTAATCCCTCCGGAGGCTGAGGCAGGAGAATCACTTGAACCTGGGAGGCAGAGGTTGCAGTGAGCCGAGATCACGTTATTGCACTCCAGCCTGGGCTACAAGAGAGAAATTCCACATCAAAAAAAAAAAAAAAAAAAAAAAAATTACAGCCATTATCTCGTTTAATCCCTGCAAATCATTCTATTGGGGAAATGATATAATTATAGCTATTTATGTCAGAGACACTCCATGTGCCTTACAATCTCATTGTATCAACTCTCCATTATTCCCATGTCACTGTGGAAATCAGAATCAAGTAATTTAGACAACAGCATAGAGTATGTTGTTAAGAATATCCAGAACTGGCCAGGTGCGGTGGCTTATGCCTGTAATCCCAGCACTTTGGGAGGCCAAGGCGGGCAGATCACTTAAGGTCAGGTGTTCAAGACCAGCCTGGCCAGGATGGTGAAACCTCATCTCTACCAAAAATACAAAAATTAGCCAGGCATGGCAATGCGCACCTATAACCCCAGCTACTCAGATGCTGAGGCAGGAGAATCCCTTGAACCCAAGAGACAGAGTCTGCAGTGAGCTGAGATCATATCACTGCACTCCAGCCTAGGCAACAGAGTTCCTGACACTCCATTTCAAAAAAAAAAAAAAAAGAATATCCAGAACATTTATTCTTTTAAACAAATAATATCAAGTGACGCAATATACATTAGGTGAAACATAAAAGTCACTGGTGATTTTTTTCTGAAAGTTATTGTTACATAAAGACAAATGCCAAACTATAATTAAACTGGTTTTAAGGAGTGGAGAAGAGAGAGAGAGTAAGGGTAAAGAAATTTTTCAAGAAGTTTATCATGAAACTGAGAAGAATATTGAGCAGGAACTTGACAGGAAGTGATATTCAAAGATTTCTCTCTCAGCACAACTATTACGAGCCTTCCCCTCTCCACACGCACTTTTTAAGCCCACACACTTCCCTCTCAGTAGATGACTGCTTTCTATAAGGTAACTCTTTAACTTCCAACTCTTCTTCTCCCAGCATTACACTTTACAAGCATTCTCTTACAGGATTCCTCAATTCCTAGCAATTGGGATATTCCCATCACAAGCCCTTCTAAAACTGCTCTTGATATGTTTACCAGTAATCACTCATCAAATTCCATGGGCACTTTTCTGAATTATGATAATTACAGGCCGGGCATAGTGGCTCATGCCTGTAATCCTAGCACTATGGGAGGCCGAGGTAGGTGGATCACCTGAGGTCAAGAGTTCAAGACCAGCCTGGCCAACATGGCAAAACCTTGTCTCTACTAAAAATACAAAAATTAGCTGGGCATGGTGGCGGGTGCCTGTAATCCTAGCTACGTGGGAGACTGAGGCAGGAGAACAGATTGAACCTTGGAGGCAGAGGTTGCAGTGAGCCAAGATCACACTATTGCACTCCAGCCTGGGCAGCAGAGTAAAAACTCTGTCTCAAAAAAAAAAAATGAAAATCATATTATCTTGTGGCTACTGGGGCACCACTGATACTGGTTTTCTTCCTCTTCTTCCAGTCCTTTGAGTGTTCTAAGTGGATTTCTCTTCCTCCTCTAACCACTAAATGTAGCTCTTCCCCTGTGGTTAACTCTAGCTTCTGTCCTTTCCATTCTACATACTTTCTCTGGGACATCTTATGGTTTCTTACTACCACCTGCTTGCTGATGAATTCTGCATTTGTATCTCTAGTCTGGTCCTCTCTCTTGAGCCTCAGACTGGTAGATCCAACTGTCTACTTCATATCTGTATTGATTGTCACACAGGCATTTCAAAACCAACATTCTGAAATGTAAATGATCGCTTTTCCCCTAAAACTCTGCCACCTGTCTCCACCCAGTTGCCAAAATCAGAAACCTGGGACTCGTTCTGTATTCTTCCTTCAATTGTCAAATCCCATTCATTCTACCTCACAAATATTTCTGGAACTCTTTTTCTCTTCTCTGCTCTCTATGCCATTGTTTAAGTCTCATCTTTTTTTTTTTTAAGAGACGGGGTTTCACCATGTTGGCCAGGCTGGTCTTGAACTCCTGACCTCAGGTGATCCACCTGCCTCAGCCTCCCAAAGTGCTAGGGTTACAGGCATGAGTCACCGCGCCCGGCCCAAGTCTCATCTTCTTAAACTTGGTATTTTGCAGTAGCCTTCTCATTTGTCTTTCTTATTTCCATCTGATCTTTTCATGGAGTCCCAAGGTGATTTTAATTTTTTTTTAATTTTATTAATTTATTTATTTCAAGACAGTTTCACTCTGTCGATGGAGTGCAGTGGCACAATCTTGGCTCACTGCAGCCTCCATCTCCTGGGTTCAAGCGATTCTTTTGCCTCAGCCTCCTGAGTAGCTGGGATTACCAGGTGCACTTCACCACACCCAGCTAATTTTTGTATTTTTAGTAAAGAGGTCAGGGGAGGGGGGAGGGCGGGGGTTCTGCCATGTAGGCCAGGCTGGTCTCGAACTCTTGACCTTGGCTTCCCAAAGTGTTGGGATTACGAGCATGAGCCTCCACGTCCAGTCCCAAAGAGATATTTAAATACAAAAAACACATGATGTGGTTGCTCTGATGGAAATTTCTCAATGATCTTCTATTACTAAGAGTATCATTTAAAATCTTCTTAGCAAGGGACTCATGACACTTCCTGATGTGGTTCAGCCTCATTCTTCAGCCTTCCACACTCTTCTTCAAGAGCCCTTTACTCTAATCACTCTGAACTATTTGTTATCCCCGAGTACAACGTGCTTTATTTTGCCATGTATCAATGTCTTTGCACCTGCTGCTCTGTCCTCCTGAACTGCCCTTCCTTCCCTTCCTTATCCATCTGTGACCACCCACCAAGTTAACCTCTAAACATGATCTGCTTTCCAAGTCTCAGGCCCTGTATTAATGCTGCCTTTATGATGCTATCCTTGATCCTCCCCACCCAGCAAATTCAGGGGTTTCTTTGCCTAAAGACCTATTGCACTTTTTCCCATCTCTATTATGGCCCGATGTGCCATGCCAATTGTCTCCTCACTAACACTGTTAGCTTCTTGTGGTGGATTGTTATCAAAAGGCCCTCAGTGAATCACAGGTCCCTGAATTGAAGTCATTGTGCAATCATCTGCCACGTTTAATCTGGGTTGGCCTTTTGACTTGCTTGGATCAGAAGAATGCAGAGGAAGTGATGTTTGGGCAACTTTCAAACCCAGGATTTAAGAGACCTTGTTACTTCCTTTTTGCTCTTTTGCCCATGTAAGCAAACTCAAGCTTGTCTTTTTGAGGATGAAAGACCATGAGGAGAGAGGCCTAGCCAGCCCTTAGCCATTCCAGACCCTAGTTGAAATGTTGAACATTAGTGAGGCTATCTTGGATCCTCAGTACTAGTGGAGCCACCAGCTGACTGTAAATGCCTAAGTGAGTCCAGACCAGATTGCAGAATTGTGAGCAAGTAAATGGCTATTGTTTTAAGTCACCATTTTGTGGTTTGTTATGTCCAAGAAATAACTGATATGCTCCTAGAAAGCAACAGCTGTGTCTTTTCATATTTATGTTCCATGCTCCTACCACATCTCCAGCTTGCAGTTACAATTCAGAAAAATAATTTGCAGAATTTGTTGCTTCCACTGCCTACGGGGAGAAACCACATACAATTGTGATGAAGCGCATGGGACTTAGAGCCAGGCTTCCAGAATTCAAATTGTGTTTCACTTACTTATTAGCTATGAAACCCTCCTGAGTTCCTTCGTTTTTTCCTCTCTAAATAGGGTGTTAATATTAGTACCTATATAGGGTTGTTAAGAAGCTTATTTGTAAAGTCCTTAATATACGTCTGACATGTAGTGCTACATGAGTATTTGTAAAATAAAAATAAACTATTTCTAAGGGCCAAATAGGTATAAATGGAGGTATAATTAGTTATTTAGGACTAGCTTAACTAAGTTGTTAGGGTGCACTGGAGACATGGCAGCCCTCAGCAATTAGACAATTGTGCCCCAGTCGAATTCATCCATTATGGGTACCTTCCCTCATTACCCTCAGTTAATTGAGTTTCAACTTATGCACAAAGTTCTTTGAGATCTTAAAATAAGGACAGCTAATTATTATCTGGAGTCAGGGAAATGAAAATTAGGGGAAATTATATGAAGTAAGTTGCATTTGGACAAATGATAAGACTTTACATGGTCACGAAAGTATATGGGATAGGGAGCAGGGAAACAGAGCAGTGAAGAAGTGACAAAGTTCAAGGTTTAGTATTTACAGAGCTACAACAAGTCCCCTCGACAGGACTTAAACATTTAGATAAGTTTCAAGCTCTGTAATTTTCTGTCTGCTGCCCAATGGAGGACCCAAACATAACTGGTCCACCACTATGTTTTGACTCCCAGTCAGTGGCCAGCTAAAGGCTGCAGTTGCAGAACCATTGACCTTGTAATACTGGCAGTATCTGGTGGAGTAGGGATCCACAGCACAGTGCAGCAAATGGATACTGTGTAAGAGCTCCCTTCCATGGGCCGGATCATCCCAGAAGCCTCCTAACTGGCCTTTCTGCCTCTAGTCTCACCTATTTCCAATTCACCTTCCACACTGGAACCCAAAGGATCATTTCCTCCTCTTCATAAGACCCTTCAAGTTCTTGTCACTGCCCTCTGGCTGACATGTCACATCTTTCTTCCTTCATCCTATTAGAAAGCTCAAAGTGAAGCTATTTTGTACAAAGAACAAGAAAGCATAGGCCAGCACTTTGGGAGGCCAAGGCAAGCAGATCACCTGAGGTCAGGAGTTCAAGACTAGCCTGGCCAACATGGTGAAACTCCATTTCTACTAAAAATACAAAAATTAGCCAGGCATAGTGGTGGGTGCCTGTAATCCCAGCTACTCGGGATGCTGAGGTGGGAGAATTGCTGGAACCCAGGAGGCGGAGGTTGTAGTGAGCCCAGATTGCACCACTGCACTCCAGCCTGGGCAACAGAGTGAGACTCCATCTCAAAAAATAAAAAATAAAAAGAGGAGTTTGCCTACACAAGCTCTCTCTTTTTATGTTAAAAAAAAAAAAAAAAAGTAAAGCTATTTTGTACAAAGAACAAGAAAGCATAGGCCGGGAGCTGTGGTTTAGCACTTTGGGAGGCCAAGGCGGGCAGATCACCTGAAATCAGGAGTTTGATAACAGCCTGGCCAACATGGTGAAACCCCATCTCTACTAAAAATACAAAAATTAGCCAGGCATGGTGGTGTGCGCCTATAATCCCAGCTACCTGGGAGGCTGAGGCACGAGAATCACTTGAACCCAAGAGGCAGAGGCTGCAGTGAGCCAAGATCATACCACTGCACCCCAACCTGGGCAACAGAGTGAGAATCCATCTCAAAAAAAAAAATTAATTGAAATAATAAACTACTGCACACTTCAGGCCATAATGCAAACTCAGAATCTTTGTGGGTGCTATCTTCTCTTTCTAGATCACCTTTAGCTCCTTCTTCAGCTGGTTAGTCTTACTTGGCCATCGAGCCTCAACCCAAGCATCACCTTCTCCGACTTCATTCCTACTCCTGGATTGGATTAAATGCTCCTCCCATAATGTGTTGTAATTTTTCATAAATCTGTTTGTCCCTCTGGATTGAAGCTCCATATAGAAGAACAGAGGTACCCAATAAGTAGCCAATAAAAGTTTGTTGAATGAATAAGGATGACAAAAGATCAAGCTGCTGTCTACTACCCATTGCCAGCAGTTGTAGTATTGTGGGCTCTTTGAAGACCCTTCATAAGCCAACATCTGTATTGCAAGTGTCTGAAAACTCTCGGATAAAAAGATTGGGTCTCTCTTTTCCTGCTACATGAACAATCAATGTGGATCTGAAGGAGGCAGGGTACTCCCTATTTCCTTCTATGTCAGGCCCTTGGTCCTGACAAGGGCATGTGCCACCTCGGAGCATGACATAAAACAGGAAACCAGGTAGGAGTAGAGTAGTGTAAAAGTGCTGGTTGCAAAGTCAATTTATATGATCAGAAAGAATCTGGGCCAGGCACAGTGGCTCACGCCTATAATCCCAGCACATTGAGAGGTCAAGGCAGATAGATCACTTGAGGCCAGGAGTTTAAGACCAGCCTGGCCAACACAATGAAAGCCCATCTCTACCAAAAAATATAAAAATTTTCAGGGCATAGTGGCGTATGCCTGTAGTCCCAGCTACTCAGGAGGCTCAGGAAGGCGAATCACTTGAACCTGGGAGGCAAAGGTTCCAGTGAGCTGAGATTCTGCCACTGCACTCCAGCCTGGGTGACAGAAGGAGACTCTGTCTCAAAAAAAAAAAAAAAAAAAAGAAAGAAAAAGAAAAGAAAAGAAAAGGAAAGAAAAGAAAGAATGTGGATTGTACTATGGCAATTAGCATGAATACTTGGCTCTGGCCCTGGGCAGCAGTGTGTGGAGGAGAGTGGGGAGCTCCTGAGGAAAGCAGAAATCTGTCAGTGCGATGAAAGAGCAGAGCCTTCATCTTATCTGAAGGCTCAAATTGAAGCTATGTTTGTACAAGGAATAAGAAAACATTAATTGAAATAAACTACTGTACTGTTCAGGACATGATGCAAACCCAGAAACAAGAGACAACAGAAAATATTCCCAAGTGAAAACCAAAGCAAAAAGTAAGTAAATAAATTAGAGAAAAAAGATTTTTGTTTTGTTTGTTTGTTTGTTTGTTTGTTTTGAGATGGAGTCTCACTCCCAATCGCGCAGGCTGGAGTGCAGTGGCACGATGTCAGCTCACTGCAACCCCCACCTCCCAGGTTCAAGCGATTCTCCTTCCTCAGCTTCCCAAGTAGCTGGGATTACGGGTGTGTGCCACCACGGCTAGCTAATTTTGTATTTTTAGTAGAGACGGATTTTCACCATGTTGGCCAGGCTGGTCTCCAACTCCTGACCTCAGGTGATCCACCCACCTTGGCCTCCCAAAGTGCTAGAATTACAGGCGTGAGCCACTGCCCCCAGCCAAGAAAGATTTTTTTTGCAGTGGGGGGGCGGGGGGTCTGTCAGGACTGTAGTCTAGTTATAGAAAGATTTTTAAGAAAGATTCCAGAGTCACATGAAGCCGTGTGTGTACCATTTCTCTTTTTCCCTTGGCGATCTCGGAATTGAGATACATCAGGCTCATCCATTTCTTCAGTGGTGTATATTTTGTGTCTTCTTTTCTCACGTCATGGGAAAGTTAAGATTTTAGGAAGAGAATGATCAACAATGGAAGGCATCTCATGCTGGTGGAGTTGAGAAGAGACTCCTGAGACATACTGCCCTGAATTTAAATTTCTACTTCATCCATGACTTACCATATGTCAGCAAGCAAGCTATTCAACTTTTGTGAGCCTAAATTTCCTCGTTGATTAAAATAGAAATAATATACTTTCCAATAACACTTGGATTGCTGTGAACAGTGAAATAACATGAATTTAACCTGAAGTACTCGTAATAGCATGATCCAACTGAAGAATGATGAAGGTAAAGTATAGGGATTAAAGAAAGAAAAAGAAAGGAAAAAAGGAGCTACTGAATAAACTATCGATAACGATGTACTAATTCAGTACTAATAATAGCATAGCATCAGTGATTCTATTAATGAAGTTCCCATGATAGTGTTAACCACATCGCACAACCACATACATTTTAAATTGTACATTTAGTAAGCACACAAGTGGTAATAAGACTAGTTTAAATACTTTCAAAATTAGATAGAAAATTGATGTGGCTGCAGGAACTTGGAGTTGAATTTTACCATAATTTTAAGGTTTCAATCTCCAGCCATAAGCATGACAACTCCATAGCAAGGCAGTCACTTTAAAATTTAACTTAGGCTGGCGTGGTGGCTCATGGCTGTAATCCCAGCACTTTGGGAGGTCAAGGAGGGTGGATCACGAGGTCAGGAAATCAAGACTATCCTGTCCAACATGGTGAAACCCATCTCTACCAAAAAATACAAAAATTAGCCCGGCGTCGTGGTGTGTGCCTGTAGTCCCAGCTACTCAGGAGGCTGAGGTTGGGAGGATTGCTTGAACCTGGGAGGCAGGGGTTGCAGTGAGCCAAGATCATGCCATTGCACTCCAGCCTGGGCAACAAGAGTGAAAGTCTGTCTTAAAAAAACAAACAAACAAACAAACAAAAAGAAATATTTTTGCTTCTTGGTTTCTTAACTCTGCTTAGAACCTATAGCAAGGCTGAGGTACTGATTCTCCTACTTTTTTATTGTGGTAAAAATATACATAATTAAAAATTAACCATTTAAACCATTTTTAAGTGTACATTTCTGTGGCATTAAGTACATTCACACTCTTCTGCAACCATCCTCACCATCGATCTCCAAAACACTGTCATTGTCCCCAAGTGAAATTCTTTATCCATTAAATACTAACTCCCCCATCTCTCCCTTGCCGCAACCCTGGGCAACCAATATTCTATTTTTGTCTCTCTAGGAATTTGAATACTCGAGGTACCTCATATAGCTGGAATCATACAGTATTTGTCTTTTTGTGGTGTATTTTCATTTAGCATAATGTCTTCAAAGTTCATCATCTTGTAGCATGTGTTAGAACTTTCTTCCTTTTTAAGGCTGGCTGAATAATATTCCATTATATGTATACACTACATTTTGTTTATCCATTCATCTGTTGATGGATACTTAGGTTGCTTCCACCTTTTGGCTGTTGTGAATAATGCTGCTATAAAATTGGGTGAACAAATATCTCTTCACATCTCTGTTTTCCATGTGTTAGGGTCTATCCTAAGAAGTAGAGTTGCTGGATCATACGGTAATTCTGCATTAAATTTTTTGCACAATCACCACGCCATTTTCAACAGAAGTTGCACCATTTTACACTCCTACCAGCAATGCACAGGGCTTCCAGTTTCTCCATATCCTCATCAACATTTGTTATTTTCTGGGTGTTTTAAATAGCCATCCTAACAGGTATAAAGTAGAGTCTCCTTCTAGTTTTGATTTGCATTTCCTAAATGATTAATGATATAGAGCATCTCTTCATGTGCTCATCGTCCAGTTGTATATCTTCTTTGGAGAAATATCTATTCAGGCCTTTGCCCATTTTTAGATGAGATTTTTTACTGTTGAGTTGTAGGAGTTCTTTATATAATCTGACACTAAGCCATTATCAGGTCATTTTTATTTCATTTTTTATTTTTGAGTTTTAAAATATATTATTTAAAAATCTAGGATCACTCCACAACCAGGAAAAGTTGTCAATTATGTTCAAAATTTTAGGTGCACATTTAATAAGCCCACAAATAGTTATAACACTAATCTAAATGCTTTTAAAATTACAAAATTGAGGGAGAGATCCAAGATGGCCGATTAACAACAGCTCAGGATTGTAGCTCCCAGTGAAAGCGCAGAGAGCGAGTGGACGCCGCATTTTCAGACAAATGTTTGTTGCCCACAGACTAGGAGATTCCCGGCGGAGGAGCCACACGGGTCACCAGCGCAACTTTTTTGGCCGGCGCGGCTATTTTGCCGGCGCCCCAGCACGGCGCTTCTCGGCGCGGAGTATACGGGACGACTCCAGCTCGGCTGGTCCCGTCCCCACAAGGAGAACAGCAATTGGAAGCGCTGAGGACTGAGAGTTTC
>CAUYLG010012054.1:0-117831 GCA_963573385.1 Cacajao melanocephalus
GACTTTCTGTCTCATTGATCTCTCCAATATTGTCAGTGGAGTGTTAAAGTTTCCCAGTATTATTGTGTGGGAGTCTAAGTCTCTTTGTAGGTCTTTAAGAACTTGCTTTATGTATCTGGGTGCTTCTGCATTGGGTGCCTAAATATTTAGGATAGTTAGCTCTTCTTGTTGCATTGATCCTTCTACCATTATATAATGCCCTTCTTTGTCTCTTTTGATCTTTGTTGGTTTAGAGACCGTTTTATCAGAGACTAGGATTGCTATCTCTGCAGTTTTTTTGCTCTCCATTTGCTTGGTAAATCTTCTTCCATCCCTTTATTTTGAGTCTATGTGAGTCTTTGTATGTGAGATGGGTCTCCTGAATACAGCATACCGATGGGTCTTGACTTTTTATCCAGTTTGCCAGTCTGTGTCTTTTGATTGGGATGTTTAGGCCATTTACATTCAATGTTAATACTGTTATGTTTGAATTTGATCCTGCCATTTTGTTACTGGCTGGTTGTTTTGCCCGTTAATTGACGTGGCTCCTTCATTGCATCATTATTCTTTACCATTTGGTACATTTTTGCAGTGGCTGGTACTGGTTGTTCCTTTCCCTGTTTAGTACTTCCTTCAGTAGCTCCTGTAAGGCAGGTCTTGTAGTGACAAAATCTCTCAGCAATTGCTTGTCTGTAAAGGATTTTATTTCTCCTTCACTTATGAAGCTTAGTTTGGCTGGATATGAAATTCTGGGTTGAAAGTTCTTTTCTTTAAGGATGTTGAATATTGGCCCCCAACTCCCTTCTAGCTTGCAGGGTTTCTGCCGAGAGATCCACTGTGAGTCTGATGGTCTTTCCTTTCTGGGTGACTCAACCTTCCTCTCTGGCTGCCCTTAGGATATTTTTCCTTCATTTCAACCCTGGCGAATCTGACAACTACGTGCCTTGGGGTTGCTCTTCTTGAGGAATATCTTTGTAGTGTTCTCTGTATTTCCTGGATTTGAATGTTGGCCTGCCTTGTTAGGTTGGGAAAGTTCTCTTGGATAATGTCTTGAAGAGTGTTTTCCAACTTGTATCCATTCTCCCTGTCACATTGAGGTATGCCAATTGAGCATAGATTAATTTTTTTCATATAATCCGATAATTCTTGGAGGCTTTGTTCATTTCTTTTCACTCTTTTTTCTCTAATGTTACCTTTTCATTTTATTTCATTGATTTGATCTTCTATCTCTGATATCCTTTTTCTGCTTGATCGATTCGGGTGTTGAAACTTATGTATGCCTTGCAAAGTTCTCGTGCTGTGTTTTTCAGCTCCATCAAGTCGTTTATGTTCTTCTCTAAGCTGATTACCCACCTTCTGAAGCCTGCTTCTGTCAATTTGTCAGATTCATTCTCTGTCTTTTTTTGTTCCCTTGATGGTGAGGAGTTGTGATCCCTGGGAGGAGAAGAGGTGTTCTGTTCCTTGATCGGTTCATCCTTTTTGCACTGTTTTTTCCCCATCTTCATGGATTTATCTCCCTTTAATCTTAAGTTGGTGATTTCAGGAGAAGTCTCTGAGTGGATGTTTTTTTCAATTGAGGTTAGTTAGAGTTGTATCTTTTTTGGGCTGTAGAGGGCATTGCTGGGTTCTCTCGGGTTCAGTAAGGTTGTTGGGTGGGTGGTTCTTCCCTGGAGTTTGTTTGCAGGTGAGATTGGTCCTGCCTTCCCAATGGGGTCTCTCCCAGAACTTGATCTTCCTGGTTGGGGTCAAGCTGGTGTATTTGCTGCCAAGCTCTCTAGTGAGGGCTTCAGTTTGAGTTCTGCAGAGGTGGGGCCTGCCAGGCCTTATGGTCTGTTTCCCTGCTTTCAACTCTGCCTTCCTCTGTGGGAATGTCTGTCCCGCTGGCGTTAGTCCAAACTCCAGCCCAGGTCCCTGTGACAACTTGCCGCACCTGGTGGGTAGCCACTGCTCAGATTTGCATTGACTACCCACGTGGCCCCACCATCTGGCAGGGCTCTCATGGACTGTGGGTTGCAGGAGGGATGAGGTAAGCACAGGATCGAAAACAGGGCACCAAAGGGGTTAAGTCCCCCCACCCTCCGAGCTGGCTGCATGTTTCAGATGGGGCCATGCACCACCCCCATGTCTTGATTTGCCCCCCTGGGCAGCTCTCGCCCTGTGGCTCCTTCCCTAGGCCTAATTTCAGTGCCCTATCAGTCCCACAGAAATGAACCTGGCACCTCATTTGGAATCGTGAAGTCCTCTAGCCCTGTGTGTTTCATTCGCTGGGAGCTGCATTCTGGTGCTGGCTTCTCTCAGCCATCTTGGTGCCCCCCTCAAACTCATCATTTTTTGTGGCTACATAGTATTCCAGGAGGATTGCTTAAGGCCAGGAGTTCAAGACCAGAATGGGCAGCATAGTGAGACCTTGTCTCTACAAAAAATATATACATTTTTAAAACTAACTAGGTGTGGTGGTGTGTGCCTATAGTCCTAGCTTCTTGGAAAGTTGAGGTGAGAGGATTGCTTGAGCCCAAGAGTTCAAGGTTACAGTGAGCTATGATCATACCACTGTACTCCAGCCTTGGCAACAGAGTAAGACTCTGTCTCTAACAAATAAATAAAAATTAAATGTCAGACTATATAGCTGAATATCTGTCTCTATAGATAGATGAATATATATCTTTATATATATTTATACATGTATGTCTCCCATCGAAGTATTAACCAGGCCCAAACCTGCTTAGCTTCTGAGATCAGACAAGATCAGGCACATTAAGGGTAGTATAGCTGTTGGCAATCTTTACATACCATACATATGAATATCTATCTTTTTATATCTATACATAAACATATATATTTTGAAGAGGAAATAGGATGAAAGAGTTAAAAGACTAAGAATAAAAAAATATTATTTTGGATGAAATTATATGGGGGAAGTCAGATAGAAATACAAGTTCAAGAGGAAAATGTATTTCTATAAAATTTCTAACGACTAAAAAAGGACTGGTTTATGTACATTTCAAATAGATGCATAAGTGACAGTGGGTGCCAATCATCATTTTTAGATTCTATTTACTACATTTAAAAGAGTCTTGTAACAGTTTAATTTTAAAATGCCAAAATATACAACACACCAGAAAGAATACCAATATCCTTTGAAACTACTTAAACTAATAATAGATAATGTTAGATACCAACTTAGAAATGAGTGAGATTGTTTCAAAAGTATTTTGAGGGCTGTGAAGTGAAAAAAGTTAAGGATGCCTGTTTTAAGCAATGCATGAGGTAGGAGTCTGACCAGCAGCTCTATTGATGATGCCAAGTGACCAGAGTTGGGTGGAAGTTGCCTCCATTCCACTTCTAGTTACCAGTTCTGGCAACTGGGAGTGAGACCAAGCCTATAGGTGGCCATGAAATAGCCTTTCGGGTGATGAGTGAGAGAGGGCAGAGTCTGGAAAACTGGGATATGCCTGCTATTTGGCACAACAGCTGGTTCTTCACCCTTCCCTTCCGCATGGGGTCAAGTGGTGAGTAGCAGCTCCAGAGGGAATGGCACACCTTGGACATCTCCCCACCAAGGGCCTCCACCAAAGGCCACCTCCAACCTTGGCCTCCACCAAGTTTCCTGGGATTCTTTTCCCCCTCGAGCTGTTTTCAGCTCTTCTTCTTCTTATTATTTTTAACAATTAGAGACAGGGTCTCAGTATGTTTCCCAGGCTGGTCTTGAACTTCTGGCCTCAAGCAATTCTCTCACCTTGGCCTCCCAAACTGCTGGGATTATAGGTGTGAGCCTCCATATCCAGCCAGCTCTTGCTGTTCTGGCCTTTTCTTTTCTCAAAAATGTGGTCCATGTCCATTTGTCTATTACAGAATCACCAGGAGCACTTATTAACATGCCAATTTTTTGTTTCACTGCAGACCTGCTATATTGGCATCTCTGGGAGTAAGACTCAGGGTTCTGTATGGTTAACTGTTCAGCATAAGAATTACTTCTTTATGCCTCCACAACTTGTGCCAAGCAATGATGATGAGTTTCTTTGCTTACCATAGAATTTAAGCCTGGGTGTTTGGATTAAAAATACCAGCAAATGGAGATGCAAATCAAAATGGATTTTAGCCTGTTTTACTCTTGGATGACTAGCAGATACTCACTGGAGCCTTCTTGGCTTTATCAGGAGAAGCAGGAAGAAAGAAATAATGTTCAGAGCAAGATTAAATGAATTTCTAAAAAAGGGGAAAGTCACAAAGCAGGCCTCTTTCAGGCTGACACTTAGGACCATGGCATTGGACAAATGTTTACAAATGTTCAACATTAATCAAACAGTGGATAGTTTCAAGCACTGTATGGTACTAGTTGGATATCATTCCAGCCCTGAGAGTTGGATCAAAGTTTGAACTAGACCAACACAGTCATACCCAGAAGCCAGGAATAGTTGTTCCATTCAGGAGAGGCTCAGAAAGGGATTGGGTTGTAATAAAGTCCGTATTTGATAGAGTCAGATTCAAGACCAGCTGATTCTTTGAGAGTAACCGAAGGAAAGGCCTCATGAAGATGTAAGCTAGTCAGATGGATCCCTTTGATAGTATGGAAGGGGGTTTACTTAAAGATGTGGGTAAAAATGCAATAGGCACACAGGACCTCTGTTTAATTTTCTGCTTTTAAATATCAGCAATTGTCTGTCTTGATCAGCTACTTAGGTCATGTTTGAAGTTTAGGTCACCACCTTTGATTGCCTCTGAGTTCACTGCATGGTTCCTTGTGGGATTTGTTAGTGATGTTTTCAACTGTTGAAAATACTTCAAGCAAGGCAAAAGTGTTTGCTTTGTGCCAGCCCCAACAAACTTGGCTTCCCTCATCTAGCAAGACTTACTTCTTTTGTGCTTTGGAGAAGGAAAGACTCATTCCCCAGTAGAAGTTCTACAAGAATAGATAAAAAAATCTTGTGAATTATTTTTACCTGTCCTGGTTATTTCTAGGTTTGGGGAGTGTGGAATTTTCAAAAACAACTGTTTGTCTGGACTAGAGAAGAGTTTTGAACTTTTTTGGAAAATTATCATTGCTTCTTTGATTTCATAACATCCCCATCTTCTCCATTACCACCTTGTTTTTACAATAATTTGAGGAATTAAAATAGTTTATTTTGAGACATTAGGGCAAAATTGCATGATGCTTCTGGGGGTGAAATGAAAATTCTTGTGGTTGACAAAACCAGGAATGAAGATTGCTACTATTAGACAAGAAATATCAGAGAGTGGTCTCAGGGGGTATTAAAAGTTCTCAGTCTTGGATGTTTGCAATGCAACTCTTTGGTTTCTAGCACAAATGAACAATTTGTTTCTAGTCATATTTTTGGATCTTAGTACAGAGGCCATATTTTTTCCATTTATTATGTTTATTTAAAAATAGTTTTAACCCACTATGGGTAGATATAGATATCTGCCACGTGTTTCATTTTCCTTGCTTGCCATTCACATCACTTGTTCATTCAGCTTAAGGGAAAAGACATCATGGTTTTCTTACCCATCCTTTCCTTTCCAGTCTGAATCACTTATGCTTTGAGTGATCCTTCACTTACCTGTTCACTCGGTTGACAAATATGTATTGAGCACCTATCATATTCTCAGAACTGGACTAGGCATTGGGATACAGGAAGATGCATTTCCTGCCCTCAGGAAGCTTCCACTCTATTGGAATTCTCCATGTGTTCCTCTCAGGATCTTCATGCAGACCTCCTGGGAGGTGATAGTCTCTTGACTATATGTCATCAAGGCCTGGTGGGGGCACTTCCTGGCCTGTGCTTTTATTCTGGCTGTTTCTCCAAGGACCAGGTCCAATGCATTTCAGCTGTTTGCATTCTCTGTCATGGGACAGGCCCTGTGTGAGCTTCACAATCCTTTTTACCTGGCTCTCAGGTAGGCCACACAGAGGAGTTCTCCTGGAATGCTTGGAAGTTGACGACACATCATGAGCAAATGAAAGAAATTATGGTTACATACCCAGCGGGAGATGGAGATGTTTGAGCTGGGGCCTTGACTATAGCAAAGTAGATAAATACATCCTTGGGGGTTTAGCTACAATACAGGGGATTATGGAACAAATCTCCCATTGTATGAGAAGCTGTAAATCAAACAGTATAAGGCCTTCATTACATAAGGGAGATAACTCCCATTACCAAATGGATTTGAAAGCATCCAGACCCGACTTGCACTGTGAGCAGCCCTAGCTTGTGAGCCTGCTGCTGCATGTTCACGGGTCTGCTGGGCCCAACTCCTTACCCTCACATAGCTCTGCCTGCCCTCCTAGCTGTGAGGGAAGGGACTCACTCACCAGCTTCAAGGCTTAAAGAATGCCTTTTTTATTTCTTGTTGCAGGTGCAGAGGGTTGAGTCAATTGTAACCCTCATCTCCTTATCCACACACGGCTTTTCCTCTTCTGTCCTCATTCCCAGCTCCCATTCCTCTTCCTCACAGGTATTTGTTTTTAAAATGTATGTTGTTTGGTCTGCATATATATTTTTCCATCTTTTAATTATAACCATATTCAGACATAGTGGAAAGCTGAATGAATATAGCTATACACGCTCATAGCTACTACCTGGATTCAAACATTTCCTAACATTTTGCAATACTTGCCTAATTTTATATAGGTTTCTGAAAGTAAGTGGTAGACATCATCATAAATTGTCCCAAAATATTTCAGCACGGTTCTCCTGAAAATAAAGATATTTTCCTACATAAAGACAGTGCCGTTGTCACACCTAAGGATGTTCACAGTAATGATGTAATTTTATCTAATGCCTAGTCCATATTCAAAATTTCCTAATTAAAACTGTTTTTTATAGCTCTTAATTTAAAAAACTAGAATTTAATAAAACTATATACATTGTGTTTAGCTAAATATTTTAAATTTCTTTATTCTAGAACAGCTCTCCTCTTTTTTTTAAAAAAAGTGACATTGACCTCTTGAAGAGATGAGTTTAGCTGTCTTATAGAATGTCTCCACTTCTGGATTTGTCTGAATGCTTTCTCATGAATATGTATAATTTGTTCCTTATATCTTATATTTCCTATAAATTGGAAGTTAGATCTAAATACCTGATTAAATTCAGATTTAAATTTTGGCAAGAAACAATGCAGAGGGGATTTTATGTGCTGTACAATATTACATCCTGTTTGGGGCTCATAATTTCAAAATAGCTGTTTGACTATTTGTAATGTTAAATTTGATCACTTAGTTAAAGTGATAACCACCAGACCTTTGCATTATAAAAGTACATGACTTTGCAAATTAGCAAGACATCTGTGGGGATGATACTTTCATATATTCTGAACATCCTGTTCTCTGACAGCCTTTGCCTTAATAACTATAGCATCCATCAATGATTCTTGTCTGAATCAATGATCTTAGTAGTTGTAAAATTGCGATATTCTCATGCTAACATTCTTTTGGTATTTAGTAGCTGAAATTGTTCAACAAAGCAGAGTTTTTGCTCATTTGTTGCAGAGAAACGGATGAACTACTTCTTTATTAAAAGGGAAAAATGATCAGCTCTTGGAATAATGAGTTAGCATAATCATCACCATCAAAGATTGCAAATGAGGATTTCATTTTTTCTCTTTTAAGTTTATTCCACTTTTGAATGTCAGGATGAATCTGTGGATATCATTTATTCAAGATTTTATAATCAGTTATGGTCAGTTTTCTTTTCACTGCTCTAATTTCCCCAACTTGGCCAATGGGAGCTCTGTTCCTACATACACATGGGAGCTGTCCCAGATCTGAAATTCTCTCTTTCTCTAAGGAGTCTTGGTTCTTTTAAGTGGAGGATGGTATTTAGATTGGGGCATTGGATGTGCATAGAGTCACTTGTCTCGCATGATTTCTATGCGCTGTAGAAACCATGTTAGAATAGAAATGGAAATCTGGCCTATGGTGTCTATGTTTCAGTAGACAGAGGTCAGAAATAAGTAAACAAAACATTAGTTTACATTATTTCCAATTTAAGTTTTATATTACTTGGTTTACTTAGCTTTGATTTTATATTTGTATCTCTTTTACTATAAACTTCTTGATTTCTAGTTATATTGTATTTAGTTTGTTTATTCTACACAAAATAATTTCAAAATACCAATAGCATTTTTACCACTGACAATGAACCTAGTGAGTGAAGTTTAAGATTTATTTGCCTTTCTTTTTGTCTTGGAATATATCCCACTAGTATATTCAGTCAAAGTACTACATTCAAAAGTCACTTGGGGTAAGTATTTCATTCCATTGCATTACAATTTGATACAGAGTCATATGAATTTGTTTGTTTGTTTTGAATATCAGAGTTTATTGTTATTTTATCTTAATTTTTTTGAAGATGTAAAACATTTTCATCATGCTTTTTGTCTGTTTGTTTGTTTCCACAAATGGGTGCTAAAAAAGGAGGTTGGGGGGACAGTAAAGGACCTGAGTTGCACATCTCTAAAAAGTTTCCGTTGCTTTTTGGAAAATTAACACTTGAGATTTCCTTTAAATGCAGCCTGAACTTTCCCGTCAGTTGCCTGTCTGGTCCTAACAGTAACGGCAAGATTTGGGTTAAACTTGTTGAATTGCAAAGAATGTCTCCAGGCAGTCATTTTTGTGGTGTGTGGAACAGTGTACTGGTCTCTAACCCTGGAAGCCCAAGCACAGAATTAATGAGAGGTTTCATGTGTACCTAAAAGAACATCTTTCCAAGAATTTATTTCCCTTGTTTTGGCACATATTCGTGAAGGCCTTCAAGTTTGTGGTCAGTTTAGAAACTTGAAAATTCCCTTTAAAAATTCAGTTTGGGGATTGTGCACTTTTCTGGTTGCGTGTTCTTCGTCAGTAAAAAGTTTAGAAAGAAGTAAAAGGAAGAATAAAACCCCAATTCTTCCTTAGTCTCACTTCCTCCAGGCTAAACATAACATACCCATCACCATTCACCTTAAGTGTTTCCCCAAACACTTGGCACTTAAGACTTCTTTCTTGAATTGGCAAACTGGAGAGCAGTGAAAAGAGCTCTCAATTTGGGGCAGAGTTCCTGACTCCAGAACCGGTTCTTCCACACAGGAGTTGCCTATTGTGGTGAGGAGAGACACTTGACCTTTTTATTCCTTAATTTTCTCATCAGTGAGGCAGGCGTAATGTATGTTGTCACAAAACGTGTCGTCATGCAGATCAAGTAAGGTAATGGATCTAAAAAGTGCTTCTCTGAGTACAGAAAAAGTAGAAACTTTCCAATTATGGCTTGTACGCATCTCTGTTATTTTTCTGGTCTGTTATGTGCTTGTTATTTGGTTTCCCAGATTCTGCCCTTGGCCTTGTGCAGACCATTTTCCACAAAGTTACCAGGTGGACACCGTCAGAGCATCAGGCCAGATCCTGTCTCTCCTGGGCTCCATCTCTCCTACGGCCTCTCAACTCCTCATTACCACTCTGCCTTCAATTCCTCCTCTTTTCCCTCCTTCTCATTCTATACCAGATGCTGGATTTTCTGCAAGTCTTCAAACCTCCAGGTTCAATCCTGCCTCAGAGCTTTTGCTGTTCATCCTGTGGGGAATGCTTTTGCCCAGACATCCCTGTGGCTTGCTTTTTCACTTTCTTCAAGTCTTTGCTTTTTTAGTTAGGTGTCTTTTAGCCATTCTGTTAAAGTCATTCCCCTGGCACTCCCTAGCCCTCCTTCCTGCTGTATATTTTTACATAGTACTTATCACCTCCTAATATACAGAATAATGACTTATTTATTTCAGTTATTATTTGCCTTTCCCCACCCTATTATAAATTCCACGACAGCAGGGATTTTGTCTGTTTCGTTAACTGACATGTTTCCAGCACCTACAACAAGGCCTGACATGTTATAGGCCCTCAATAAAAATTTTCAGAGTGAATGAATGACTGTTTGAAAGTCTTATAATCAGACAGAGAAAGAATAAGAACTGACATTTCTGGACAGTGTTCAGTATGTAACTAGTAAAAATGAACCCTACTGGAAACTCTAATATGGATTCTTTACCTTCCCCTGGATTCTTGACCACCTGGAAGATATTTGTGTAATCTGTTCATACATTTTAATAATCCAGGAATGCTGCTTCTATTCCTGGGTTATTAAAACGTGTGGAGAAGCAGTAAATGCAAGAGAGATATTCTCTGGAAAAGTGGAGAGAAGCTGGACCTTACCAGCCACATTTGAGCTAAAGCGCTGATCAATTGTATGCTGCTATTTTTTTGCCCAGGCTTGTAGCATTTTCTTCAGCACCATGTCATTTGGTCTTGCAGCTTTTTAAAAGGCAAAATGGACTGGGCGCAGTGACTCATGCCTGTAATCCCAGCACTTTGAGAGGCCGAGGCGGGTGGATCGGGAGGTAAGGAGTTCCAGACGAGCCTGACCAAGATGTTAAAACCCCGTCTCTACTAAAAATACAAAAATTAGCCGGGAACAGTGGCAGGCGCCTGTAATCCCAGCTACTCGGGAGGCTGAGGCAGGGAATTGCTTGAACCCAGGGGGTGGAGGTTGCAGTGAGCCAAGATCATGCTACTACCCTCCAGCATGGGTGACAGAGTGAGACTTTGTCTCAAAAAAAAAAAACCATTAAATAAAAAAAAATTAAGAGGCAGAATGATGTATTACACCATGGCATTTCCCAAATTGTGTGCCAGGGAACACTAGTTCCAGGAAATGCTAATCTGTGCTCAAAAAAGAATAATGGTTCTGTGGTTCTGATTCATAGTACATATTCACTTAAGGCTCTGAGGAGCCACACAGCTTAAAAATAAGTAAAGGGTGGGTGGCCTTTATTTATTGGCCCTACTTATTGGAATAGAGAAAGACTTACTTTTTCACTGTTTATCTATTAACAGTCTACCTGTTCCCAGAGAATAAAATATAAATGAATTCTAACATTTATGGAGATTTACTTTGTTAAAAGTCTCAGCACTTAAATAAAATAAGTACACCAGGTCCATGACACCAAGCCAGATTATTTTTAAGACTCCAGGCAATATTGAATTTTGCTCCAGTATATTCATGCGTTTGAAATGGCATGCTGATATTAAAAATAGGTAGCTATTTTGTGGCCATAATCCATACCTTTCAAACTGTCGTTTTCCATAGATCTCATGGTGACATACATTTTATTTGCCATTGAGTCCTGTTCGGTACTCTGAAAGCTTACCAGAGGGAGGAAGAGCATTCACAGAGTATCCATTATGTCAAGAATATATCCTCTAAAGAACTGCAGTTCTTCATGCCAGGAATTCCATTAGACACAATGAAGGTACCAGGGAGAACGAGACAGAACAAGATCATGGAGCTTACCTTCTAGTTTAGACAGGCAACAATGGCAGTGAGCATAGCAGATAATCAAATGTTGCGGGAAAGATTTTAAAGTCAAGGAAGAAAAGAAGAGCTGAGACAGCGGATAAGGTGTATGTGAAGGTGTTTCCTACTTGAAGTGAGGTGTGCAGGAAGGAAGGCTGCTGCAAGGTGTAAGGATATTTAAACTGTGGTGAAAGGATGACAAGGAACTGACCATGCCAAGACTGGGAGGAAGAGCACCTATTTCAGGCAGAATGCTTATGTTTCCAATGTATTGGAAAGACCGATGGCTTAGAGGCAGGATACTGCTTGCTAAAGAATTAAAAGCACATGGCTGATCCATAGTGTTCATGAGGGCCACAAGATGAGGGAAGGGTGGCAGTCAATGTGGGCGCAAAGCAAATCATTCAGCGTTTTTGAGGCCATGTATGAACTTCAACTGAGAGAGTGACATGATCAAACTTCTGTTGCAAGGCACTTCCTCCAAAGCAAAATACACCCTCCAAAACACTAACAATTTTGTTAAGTGAACAATGGGCATTAAAAAACACTTCTAACTATCTGAAAAATACAGATTACGTATTTATCCATCTCCCTATCCCAAATGTTCAGTAGCCTCCAGTGTGAACCACTGGGCCTTGATGAAGTGTTATTCTACTTTATGTTTCATACAGGAGTCTCCACAGCAAGGGCCTCTATACCTCTATGTTGTGGAGAACACTTACAGCCTGGGGCACATGTGAAGATTTTTAGGGCACAGTTTACCCTCAACAGTCCTGAAGCTTGTTTTGGGGGCCTCCCCCATATCTTCTACCATGACCTCTGTTCTTCTTGTGGGCCTCCAAACCTTCCTCTCATCCATTCTACCCATTCTTTTATTTTTACCTTTTTAATTTTAATGTTTTAATTAATAAATAATAGTTGTACTTTTTTTTGATAAATTTTGTAATATGTTCGTATAATTTGTAAAGATCAAACTCGTGTAATTTGGCTACCCATCATCTTAAATGTTTGTCTTTTCTTTATGCTGGAAACATCTGAATCATCCTTTTCTGGCTATTTTCAAATATGCAATAGATGATTGTACGTGGTAGTCATCCTGCTCATTTATCAAATCCATTCCACCGTTTCTTGAGCCTGCTTGCTCACACAGAATTCCTGTTAAAATGTTATTGATAATTATGTGTGAAATGATCCCCTGAAATGTGATATTTACCAAAAGCATTTGTACTTTGAAAGATAATTTTTTAGGGCAATCCTGGCATTGGAGCTATAGTGAGAAGAATCGGAGGGTAAGTAGGTGAGATATACCCTCTCAGTGAGGCAAGAGGGGCTTCTTCCCTGAGTACTTTTTGAGGTTCTACATATTAGAAGCGATTTCACTCAGAAAAGAATGATTAAATCATGTGTGGGTGTCTTCATCACTTGGGAGATCCTGTGCTTGGTGTTGGCACCTTGCAATTCATAATCCTAAATACTGACTCTCATGACTAACACTGCTAAGGCCCCAGGGAAATGCTTGTCCACATCTCTTGGCCTGGGTGCCGGAAACAAAGGCAACTGGACCTAAAGGTTTATGGGTTGTTCTGCTGAAGTTAGAAATGGACACTGTTTTGAAGTGTAGGGAGGACTGAGTGACGGAAGAACTGAAATAAGACAAACCAACATTTCAAATTTCTCCCTTTGGAAAGCATGAATTGAAAAGATTGTTTCCCAGTAGTGCTGAATATTCATTTTCTTGCTCTTTTGTGTGCTTTAATTAATGGCTCTGTGGGTACTCATGAATTAGCTTGCAAAAAACAGTTGAGAATATTTGTAACATCAAACAATTCATTTAACTCTCAAAATCGTATTTATGTTAGTATGGACACAACATACTTGAAGAGTGATAATTATTCTTTTCTTTTTAAATTTTACTTTAAGTTCTGGGATACATGTGCAGAACATGCAGGATTGTTACATAGGTATACGTGTGCCATGGTGGTTTGCTGCACCTATCAACCCTCTAGGTTTTAAGCCCTGCATGCATTAGGTATTTGTCCTAATGCTCTCCTTCCTCTTGCCCCCCACCCCTTGACAGGCCCCAGTGTGTGATGTTCCCCTCCCTGTGTCCATGTGTTCTCATTGTTCAACTCCCATTTATAAGTGAGAACATGTGGTGTTTGGTTTTCTGTTCCTGTGTTAGTTTGCAGAGAATGATGGCTTCCAGCTTCATCCATGTCCTGCAAAGGACATGAACTCATTGTTTTTTATGGCTGAATAATATTTCATGGTGGTATGTGCCACATTTTCTTTATCCAGTCTTTCACTGATGGGCATTTGTGTTGGTTCCAAGTCTTTGCTGTTGTAAGCAGTGTTGCAAGAAACATATGTGTGCATGTGTCTTTATAGTAGAATGATTTATAGTCCTTTGAGTATATACCCAGTAATGGGATTGCTGGGTCAAATGGTATTTCTGGTTCTAGATCCTTAAGGAATTGCCACCCTGTCTTCCACAATGGTTGAACTAATTTACACTCCCACCAACAGTGTAAAAGTGTTTCTATTTCTCCACATCCTTGCCAGCATCTGTTATTTTCTGACATTTTAATGATCGCCATTCTAACTGGGGTGAGATGGTATCTCACTGTGGTTTTAATTTGCATTTCTCTAATGACCAGTGATGATGAGCTTTTTTTCATTTGGCCTAATGCTGTTTGTTGGCCCCATAAATGTCTTTTGAGAAGTGTCTGTTGGTCACATCCTTTGCCCACTTTTTGGTAGTGTTGTTTTTTTTCTTGTAGATTTAAGTTCCTTGTAGATTCTGGATATTAGCCCTTTGTCAGATGGGTAACTTGCAAAAAGTTTCTCCTATTCTGTAGGTTGCCTGTTCACTCTGATGATAGTTTCTTTTGCTGTGCAGAAGCTCTTTAGTTTGATTAGATCTCATTTGTCAAGTTGAGCTTTTGCTTCAATTGCTTTTCATGTTTTAGTCATGAAGTCTTTGCCCATGCCTATGTCCTGAATGGCATTGCCTAGGTTTTCTTCCAGGGTTTTTATGGTTTGGGGTTTTATATTTAAGTCTTTAATCCATCTTGAGTTAACTTTTGTATAAGGTGTAAGGAAGGGGTCCAGTTTCAGTTTTCTGCATATGGCTAGCCAATTTTCCCAGCACCATTTATTTAATAGAGAATCCTTTCCCCATTGCTTGTTTTTGTCAGTTAGGTTTGTCAAAGATCAGATGGTTGTAGATGTGTGGTATTATATCTGAGGTCTCAGTTTTGTTCCATTGGTCTATAGATCTGTTTTGGTACCAACATATGCTATTCTGGTTACTGTAGCCTTGTAGTGTAGTTTGAAGTCAGGTAGAGCGATGCTTTCAGCTTTGCTCTTTTTGGTTAGGATTGTGTTGGCTATTTGAGCTCTTTTTTGGTTCCACATGAAATTTAAAGTATTCTTTTCTAATTCTTCAAAGAAAGTCACAGGTAGCTTGATGGAAATAGTACAGAATCTATAAATTACTTAGGGCAGTATGGCCATTTTCACGATATTGATTCTTCTTATCCATGAGCATGGAATGTTTTTCCATTTGTTTGTGTCCTTTCTTATTTCCTTGAGCAGTGGTTTGTAGTTCTCTTTGAAAAGGTCCTTCATGTTCCTTATAAGTTGTACTCCCAGGTATTTTATTCTCTTTGTAGCAGTTGTGAATGGGAGTTCACTCATGATTTGGCTCTCTGCTTGTCTATTGTTGGTGTATAGGAATGCTTGTGATTTTTGCACATTGATTTCCTGTCATGAGACTTTGCTGAAGTGCTTATCAGCTTAAGGAATTTTGGGGCCAAGACAATGGGTTTTTCTAAATATACAATCATGTCATCTGCAAACAGAGACAATTTGACTTCCTCTCTTCCTATTTGAATACCCTTTATTTCCTTCTCTTGCCTGATTGCCCTGGCCAGAACTTCCAATACTATGCTGAATAGGAATAGTGAGAGAGGACATCCTTGTCTTGTGACAGTTTTCAAAGGGAATGCTCTCAGCTTTTGCCCATTCAGTATGTTATTGGATGTGGGTTTGTCATAAATAGCTCTTATTATTTTGAGATATGTTCCATCAATACCTAGTTTATTGAAAGTTTTTAGCATGAAGGGATGTTGAATTTTATCAAAGGCCTTTTCTGCATCTATTGAGATGATCATGTGGTTTTTGTCATTGGTTCTGTTTATGTGATGGATTACGATTATTGAGTTGCATATTGTTGAACCAGCCTTGCATCCCAGGGATGAAACAGACTTGATTATGATAGATAAACTTTTTGATGTGCTGCTGGATTTGGTTTGCCAGTGTTTTGTTGAGGATTTTCGCATTGATGTTCGTCAGGGATATTGGCCTGAAATTTTCTTTTTTTGTTGTGTCTCTGCCAGGTTTTGGTATCAGGATGATGCTGGTCTCATAAAATGAGTTAGGGGAAAATCCCTTTTTTTTTTTCTGTTGTTTAGAGTAGTCTCAGAAGGAATGGTACCAGCTCCTCTTTGTACCTCTGGTAGAATTCGGCTGTGAATCAGTCTGGTCCTGGACTTTTTTTGGTTGGTAGGCTATTAATTACTGCCTCGATTTCAGAACTTGTTATTGGTCTATTCAGGGATTTGACCTCTTCCTGGTTTAGTCTTGAGAGGGTATATGTGTCCAGGAATTTATCCATTTTGTCTAGATTTTCTAGTTTATTTGCATAGAGGTGTTTATAGTATTCTCTGATGGTAGTTTGTATTTCTGTGGGATCAGTGATGATAGCCCCTTTATCATTTTATTGTGTGTATTTGGTTCTTCTCTCTTTTCTTTTTTATTGGTCTAGCTAGTGGTCCATCTGTTTTGTTAATCTTTTCAGAAAACCAACTCCCAGATTCATTGATTTTTTGAAGGGTTTTTCATGTCTATATCTCCTTCATTTCTGCTCTGATCTTCTTATTTCTTGTCTTCTGTTAGCTTTTGAATTTGTTTGCTCTTGCTTCTCTAGTTCTTTTAGTTGTGATATTAGGATGTCTATTTAGATCTTTCCAGCTTTCTGTTGGGCATTTAGTGCCACAAATTTCCTTCTTAACACTTCTTTAGCTGTGGCTTAGAGATTCTGACACATTGCCTCTTCGTTCTCATTGGTTTCAAAGAACTTCTTTATTTCTGCCTTAATGTCATTATTTACTTAGTAGTCATTCAGGAGCAGGTTGTTCAATTTCCATGTAGTTGTGTGGTTTTGAGTGTGTTTCTCAATCCTGAGTTCTAATTTGATTGCACTGTGGTCCGAGAGACTATTTGTTATGATTTCCATTCTTTTGCATTTGCTGAGTGTTTTACTTCCAATTATGTGGTTGATTTTAGAATACATGTGATGTGGTGCTGAGAAGAATGTATATTCTATTGACTTAGAGTGGAGAGTTCTGTAGATGTCTATTAGGTCTGCTTGGTCTGGAGCTGAGTTCAATTCCTGAATATCCTTGCTAATTTTCTGTCTCATTGATCTGTATAATATTGACAGTGGGGTGTTAAAGTCCCCCATTATTATTGTGTGGGAGTCTAAGTCTCTTTATAGATCTCTAAGAACTTGTTTTATGAATCTGCACACTCCTATATTGGGTGCATATATATTTAAGATAGTTAGCTCTTCTTGTTGCATTGATCACTTTACCATTATGTAATGCCCTTCTTTGTCTTTTTTTATCTTTGTTGGCTTAAAGTCTGTTTTATCAGAGATTAGGATTGCAACCCCTGTTTTTTTTTTTTGCTTTCCATTTGCTTGGTAAATATTCCTCCATTCCTTTATTTTGAGCCTATGTGTGTCTTTGCACATGAGATAGGTCTCCTGAATACAGCACACCAATAAGTTTTAACTCTTTATCCAATTTGCCAGTCTGTGTCTTTTAGTTGGGGTATTTAGCACATTTACATATAAGGTTAATACTGTTATGTGTAAAATTGATCCTGTCATCATGATGCTTTCCGGTTATTTTGCACATTAGTTGATGCAGTTTCTTCATAGTGTCATTGGTCTTTATATTTTGGGGTGTTTTTGCAGTGCTGGTACTGGTTTTTTCTTGCCACATTCAGTGCTTCCTTCAGGAGCTCTTGTAAAGCAGACCTGGTGATGACAAAATCTCTCAGCATTTGCTTGTCTGTAAAGGATTTTATTTCTCCTTCGCTTATGAAGCTTAGTTTGGCTGGATATAAAGATCTGTGTTGAAAATTCTTTTCTTTAAAAATGTTGAATATTGGCCCCCACTCCAGACCCTGGTGTCAAAAAGGTTGGGGACTGCTGCTTTAGATCATTGGAGATGAGTACAATTTGCAGTTGTAACAAATTGAAAATACAAAAGCAGAGTTCAGAAAAGAGAAAACGCTGTAAAGGAAAAACGGTAGATCTTCAAAGAAGCAGTCTGCTTAAATTTTTTAAAATGACTAAAAAGGAAAGTGAGCAGGCTTTCATCAGGTATGACCTACATAAAATTTGCAAGTGGAACATTAACAATTCTTTTTATTAAAGTCAGTTTTTTAAAGGCGTAATTTCCAAATGGCAAAAGTCATCCTTTTGAGGTGTTCAGTGTCACATGTTTTGACAAAATGTATACTATTATGTAACCATTGCCACAGTCAAGCTGTGGAATATTTTCAGATATTTCTACCAACCCAGAAAGCTCTTTTGTGCTTCTGTGTAGTCTCTCCACTCCCTCCGTCACTTCCCAGCCCCCAAGTCCTGGCAAACTTTTATCTGACTTCTGTCTCCACAGTTTTGTCTTTTCCAGAATGTCATGTAAATGGAATCTATACAGCATATGCTGTGGTCTTTTGTGTCTGATGTCTTGCGCTTAGCACAATCCTTTTGAGAGTCATTCATGTAGTTGCAAGTATCAACTGATCATTTTCTTTCATTGCTGATATATTCAATTCCATTCCATATTGCCATATATTCCATTTTATAAAGGTATCCATCCACTGGTTAATGGGCATTTGGGTTGTTAAAGTTGCCATAAACCTTCCTGTACAGGTCTCTGTGTGCACATATATTTTTATTTCTTATGTGTTAATACCTAGGCACGCATTGCTGGATCATGTGGTAAGTGTATGCTTAACTTTGGAAGAAACGGCCAAAGTATGTTCCAAAGTGGCTGCACCATTTTGCACCTCTTCAGCAGTGTATGAGGGTCTCTCCCATCTGCATCTTTGCTAGAACTTGTTATTGTAAGTTTTAAAATTTGTTTTTTTTTCCAATTTAGCCATTTTAACAGGTAGCTAATTCTCTAATTACTGATCAAAACAATTCAGTTGAGCAAGAAAATTATTCCCATAACAACCAACTCAAATAGGTCAGATACAATCTGGCAGCTTCATATTACTGATTAAAATGATAAGGAATGTGTGGACCTCAGTTAACATTCTTGCCCAGGGTCTACTATACCCTTTCCTCCTGCTCTGCAGTTTCCTCTTAGGGGAAATGTGTTTACTCTTTGGTGTCTGCGACTCTGCCTTGTGAAAGACAGCTGACACGTCACTGCAGCTCCTGCTAGAAGGGAAACTACAGGATTCAACCTTTCCTCTTGTGCTACCCTGTCTCCTCCACACTAGCGGTGAAAGAAGAGTCAACATGCCACCCTGAGACACTGCCAGCCACTAGTCTAGAAAATAGGACCTATGTTTAGGGTAGCTTTTTGTGTAATGACCTTCTATGGCTTCAATGCCATGTGATGGAGTGGTGAATGACACTGAGAAGTTGAGCCTTCATTCTGAAAGCTGTCAGTAGGAGAAGTCTCATGGGGTGTAGCAAACGGTAGTGTGCTCTATTCAGCCCATCACTGCTGAGACCCTGAGTAGGGCTTCCAGTCTGTGATGAGTTCAGCTTCAGGATTCTTAAATCCTGGTGTGTGGGACTGGAGAAGGTTGGTCTATGACTGGCATTGGTAGTCTCTCCTAGTAGGAGAGTGAGTTAGAGTCAGAAGATATCTAACTAACCTTGAATGACTCTATCAATCTTTTCAGTAGATTATAAAGAATATCATTAGGGGAAAGTGTACTTCCTCAACTTCAGATTCAGCAAAAACGGCATTCAGTAGATCAAAATGCTGCCTCTTCCTGACCACAAGAACGTGTCCTCACAGGAGCTGTGGTGGTTTGTGATCTACCAGCTGCAGGCTGGGGTGTAATATTTTCTGATCTGACATTTGGAGAACCTTCGAATATTTAAGGACACTCATCTTTTCTCTCAGTTATCTCTCCTTTTGAGGGTCATAAAAACCTTGAGAAAAGACAAGCTGCTTTTTCATATTTTCTTCATTGAATGCAATATCTCATTTTGTTTTTTAGCCCTTCTAATGAATTTAGATTATCATCTTATACCCATTAGACTGGCAAGTCAACTTTTCCAAAAGGCTGACTATATGTAAAATATTCACAGGCAACTAGGTTGTTAACTATATGTTTCATATTCATTTAATATAACTTAGGGATTGAATATGCAGGTGGTGGAGTTGGTCAACCTGGGTTCAAAAACTTAGGCTATCATACCATCTTTGAACCCACGTTGTCCTATCATACTGCCTCTTAAAATCTGAAAGTCCTACAAATTTCCTTATTTATTTATTTTGGAAATTTCTTGACTGTTGATATGATTACTTTCATGTACACAAATAGTTAAGAAGATAAGTACTTTCAAAAATAAGTACATTTTAATAATTAGTCGAATAGTAATTTTGTTGCATTTTCTTGCAATAAAATGCTGTATAATCTTGGCCAAGAAATTTATCTTCAGGGACATTTTCTTTTTTCTTTAAAACAACTTTTAAATTGAGGTTCAGCAAGCATAAAGTGTATTAATCACTAGTGTGTAGCTTGGTGAATTGTTTTATGCATTCATGTAATCACATTAATTATTATTGCATTTTATTGTCAGAAAATACATGTACATTAGACCCTAACTGGCTGGTAGAATTTCAATATGTGAAGCACACAAGGAGTGTTTCACTTGAGCTACATCTAGAATATTCCATTATATTTGAAAGTAAATATTCAGGTACTGAGAAAAATCCTCATGACAAACTTTGTATGACACACATGGTTACACTGATGCTGTGTGATGTTAGCCTATCTAGATGTTATGATGTTAACCTTGGTCTCTTGATTAAGTACACTACAAACCCTGACCAAACATTTCGTTTCATATTTGTGTGTTCCACTGTTCAAATATGTAATCTACAGAGTCTTAAATGTTACTGCAAAGCCATTATCATATCAAATGTCTGTAAATGTTATTGAATCATGTGGCAGCTCCAAAGTAGTTCAGAACCTGTTGTGGTTCTGGGGGATGCCCGATTCACAGATTGTTGTTTGCTCAATTAAATTGTTAAATTTAATTTGTTTAAAGTTTTTTTTTTTTAGATGGAGTTTCATTTTTGTTGCCCAGGCTAGAGTGAAATGGCACAATCTTGGCTTTCTGCAACCTCTGCATCCCAGGTTCAAGTGATTCTCCTATCTCAGCCTCTTGAGTAGCTGAGATTACAGGCATGCCACCATGCCCGGCTAATTTTGTATTTTTAGTAGAGATGGAGCTTCACCATTTTGGCCAAGCTGCTCTTGAGCTACTGACCTCAGGTGATCCACCTGCCTCAGCCTCCCAAAGTGCTGGGATTATGGGCATGAGCCACCATGCCTGTCCTTTTTTTTTTTTTTTTTTTTTATTTTAATGGGAATAAAAACATCTCACTCTTGCCTGGAGGATCCAAGTCACTTAAACACAGGGCAGTGGCCTTTATTGCCAACACAGGTGTTTGGCAGATAAGGTGTTTGATTGCAGCATTTCACACTTATCTTAACTTTGTAGTTTCTAAGGAAACAGAACCCTTGGTTCTCTTTGCAGTCCAGACTTGATGTTGACTCCTTTGAGTTTATAAAAATATTACTCAGATAAATTTTACTTAACTCTACCCTTCCCCAAAACTCTATTTAAAAATCTATCTTTTTCTCTCATTTGATGAGACGTCTTTCTGCTGTGTGGTCTTTGCAAAGATCAATGAATCTGCTCTTGGATTGCATATCTAAGTTAATTAGGCTATGACATTAGGTTTTATTAGTTATGGTTTTAAAGATAAGAAAAGTGAGGATCAAGAAGATTAAATGAAGTATTCAAGATGTCATGGTAATATGTGGCCACAGAATTCAAATGGAGATTTGAAGTGTAATAAAGCCCGATCCTTTTCCACGGTGCCACTCTGACCTGCCATTTGCCTCATCCAGCTGATTACTGCATTACCTTTATTTAACAACCACACCTGCTGTAAGCCACAAAATCCACTCTGACCACTTTGCTCTTTCTCATCACAGTTAGTGTCCAGTTTGGACAGAAGCCTCTATTCCTCAAAGTATGGTTTCAGTTTCGCAATGCTCCTCTCTGCCAGGATCCCTAATGAACCATCCAACCATCCAACACTTAGTTCTGAGTCCTTTTCTTCCTCAGCCACACCAATCAGCAAATATTTCTAATAACACACTCTGGATCTTCACACATTCATACCTGTCCACGTGCTGTTTCCTGACCTTGCAGTTCCTTGCCCCAAATTCTCTGCTTATACAAATCTTTTTTTTTTCTTTTTAAATATCACATCAAGGTTCCCTGTTGCAAACAAACAAATAAAAACCATATGCTAGTCTGTTTCATTAGACAAGTAATTTATAAAGGATATTAGGCATTTCACAGAAACTTTTTTTTTTTAACTTAAAGGCTACTTTGCAGGACTGGTGCAGTGTAGACAGCACTCCTGCTGCTTGGAAGCAAATGACACAGTTTTCACCTCTGACACTAGGAGGTGCTAGGCCATTTCCTGCTGCTGTATTGGAAGCTTGGTATCTCTGCTACCACCCTCATCAGGACGAACCAGATTGGTGCTTCATCTACACTATGAGCCTTTAAGAGAAGTCTTGTATGGGTACATCTGACTGGCAGAGCCTAGGTCACATGCCCACTGTGCAGCTGCAAGGGAAGCTGGGAAAAGAGGTTTGTGTTTAGATCTTAAGGAGACACATACTTCTAAAGTGGGAAAGTCTTCTAAACAGGAAAGGCATTCAAATAGCAGAGATGCCAAGTAAGAATGATGTGTTCATTACACCGTGGTCAAGTTAAAAAAATCTGACCTGAAAAGTCTCTAAAACAGTAAGACTTAAGAGTTCTTTGTGTTGTCCCTCAGGTATTCACCTTTCTGCCAAGTTAAATTATAACAGATGTGATTCATACCTCTCCCATATCTCATCTTTATTTCAGTTCATGATTTCCAACTGCCATGACAGTACTTCTTTTTTTCTTGCCTGAGGGCTTTTTCTGGCCACTTAGCTTCATTACATTTGCCAGCGCTTGTAGGTTGAAAGTGCGGGGATTGACACAGGCCAGGAGCAGCCCTCAACCAGTGACTAGGAGATGGTGGATAAATACCTCAGCTTCTTTGCCACTAGCACGGGATAGCCCGGAAGCATGTGTTTAGTAGTAGCCCCCAGTATTTCTCCAGTGGGAATAAGCTCAGATACCTACAGTGGCAACTCGCTTGATAACTCCTATACTGGCTCTCTTCCCTTCCTGTCTCACTCCCCTGTCAATGTCTCCTTCACGTCTCAACTACCTCCCCTTGAACTTTTGTTCCAGAGTCAGCATCTGGCTAAACCCTGAGTAAGACAACTCTCTTCTTTTATCTCTTCCCCTTTTTTTTTTTTCCGAGACGGAGTCTGTCTGTGTTACCCAGACTGGAGTGTAATGGTGCAATCTCAGCTCACTGCAACCTCTGCCTCCTGGGTTCAAGCGATTCTCCTGCCTCAGGCACCCAAGTAGCTGAGACTACTGATGCACGCCACCACGTCTGGCTAATTTTAGTACTTTTAGTAGACGCAGAGTTTCACCACGTTGGCCAGACTGGTCTCGAACTGCTGACCTCAAGTGATCCACCCACCTCCACCTCCCGAAGTGTTGGAATTACAGGCGTGAACCACCGCACTCAGCCCTTTCCTTGTTTCTTAATGAAAAATAATGGCTATTTCCCCCTATCTCACACAACACATAGGACAGGTCCTTGTGTATAATAAGCACTAAAGAAATATTTGTTTGAGTTTGTTGAGTTGAAGTAAAATAGGGATGATAGTCAGATTTTAAGTTTACATCACTGTATAGCCAAAAATTTTACTCTTTCTAGAAGAAGTCATGTTAGGGATGGAGCTGAGCTGCCTCAGAAAACCGCCTCTGCACAGGCTGAACCCACCCCCTCTGACTGCTCTGCAGCTGCACTCCTGAACCCCTACCTGGGAGCCGCACCAAGGCTGCCAGACGTGGCAATTAAGCAAAGCCTGATTACAGCCATCCAGGCAGCTCAAGGGAGGACAGGGAAAACATGTTCATTATCCATACTCGTAAATTCCTGTTTGACACATATTTGTAAAAAATCCTGGTTTTGGTCTTTTTTTAAAGACTGCTCCACCAAAGTCACAGGATGATGTATTGTAGGTCAGTTGCAAGTTAACGAACTATCTCTGTGCCTGTTGCCTGAAACCCCCTCTTGCCCCCCTCACCCCATATAAACTGCTCATTTTGTAAGCTCAGAGCTGCTGCTGCCTCCTTTAAGCAGCCTGGCAGGTTAATAAACTTTCTTGCCTGACTTTGGGTCTGTTCTCCTTTCTCTCGGCTACACTTACAAGTCACATGTATGATTAATAGTGGTTATTCTTTGTGATAGCCATTAGAATTATCTTGTTGAACTTTCTAACCTTTGTCCAGGTATTTTTCCCTCCTGTAGTTTTCTTTTTAATTACGTCTTATGGTCACATATAATTTTAAAATTTGTGTATATCTCCTCTACTTTAATCCTTTTAAGTTAGCAAAAGCACCATTCTCAATCACAAATACACAGTAGTTCTATAGTTTTATGTTTCTGAATGGCTATTTAAAGACAGTCCTAAATTATAACTTAGTTTGACTTAGATTGTAAGGAATTCAAGAGTGAAGTTTAACTCCCTACTATTTTAAAAGCATGTGACCTTATAGATCACCTATAAAATGTGAGAAGTATTAAATAATCTTTGATATTACACATAAACCACACTAAAATGCTTTTCAATAAGTAAAAGGAACCATTTTAAATACAGGGAATTCTCATTAGATTGGCATAGTTAAGGCCAAAAATATAAAGTAGACATTGCTACCTTGTTTGTCTTCAACCCTTGCCTTTGAGAGGCAAATGAACACAAAACACAGGTGAATCTTGCTTGGTTCTGAGACGGTGAAGGAATTTCCTCAGTATTTAAATATATTCACACAATCAGTTATATAAATCTAAATATAAAACCAATCTCCAGTAAGTTTTAAGATGGCACTCACCATCTTTGTGAAAAACTGAACATTACTAAGGAAGTCTAATCATATCTTTAGAAGGGATAAACAGTGATAGCATTTACTGAATTGTAATTATTATTAAAATTCAAAAAGTCAACATATTCATTTAACCACTAGCCAGCCTTAGTTTTAAATCAGGACTGCCTAACAAAATATTCTGTCAGTCATTCACGACCTGAATTCTGGTGCATGAGATCTATTAAAGTATGGTACACATAAAAAAGTCATGAGACATTTGTTTTGTGATAAATAAGGCAGTGGTCAAATTACTCATTAGCAGCTTTTTTGAGATAAGCTGTCAAGTCTGCCCTTTCTGCCTTCTCCTTAATGCTAGCAAAGATCATTTTTGTTCCAGGGATGTATTTCTTGGGATTCTCCAAATACTCCGTCAGTGTATCCTTCCCCTAGTTGATGCCTTTGTTCTCACTGGTGTCAGTGTAAGAGAATCCAACAGCCTGACCTGTCATCCACCCAAAGAGACCATGGAGATGAGGCCCAGTCTTGTGCTTGCCTCCCTTTTCCACGATGTGACACTGGGCACACTTCTAAACAGATTTCTTCTTGCCTTTCTCAACATCACCCACATTTAATTCTCTTTGTCACCACTGGTGCTCTGAAGCCGGACGTCCCACCTCTCCAGGTGTTTTTATTGCTTTTGAAAATGTCGGCTATCCAGGAGGGCTGTGGTACATTGTACCATCGTACTGAATGATCCCGTTACTCTGAGCCCTTCAGGGGGGAATGGTCTGCCAAGATCAGTCTTTGTGCAAAATGCCTCATGAGAAATGATGGGAACAGCCAAAGGGATTTGACTGACCCTGCAGTGGCTCCTTAACCCTGGAGCCTCAGCCTGAATCCATGCCCAAGCAGAGTAATTCCTTATCCCAGCTGCTTTCCTTGTCCCACAGGATGGGCTCCTGACCCTTAGAAACAGCTCCCAGATCAGTGGTCTTTCAGTTGTTTCATTCTTGAGTTTTTGGTTTTGAATATGGGCCCAAGGGTCTTTGGCCAGTGGGTATCATTCCAATGGTTCTGATGGGTAATGACAAATAAAACAAATGGTGGGTATTATGTAACAGCTGACTGGCTCTGAATGGTTTTGCTATGGTTCTGGAAAAGAATGCAGGAGGGATGTGGTCAATATACAGGAATGAAATTGGAATGAAGCCATTCTGCAGTCCTTTGGATGTCAGTCTTTCAGTAGGAGGTTAAAGTAGGATACTGCTGGGACCAATTGAGTGCCCCTCCCCTAGCCTCCCTGCCTCTCTGGCAATGCCGAAGAACTCTTAGACTTTCTTGCTTCTTTCTTGCAGGACCTCTACTCATCCCTATCCACCAACACCCATGGTCTCCATGGCATTATCTTCCTTGAGATTCTCTGGGATAATCTCATTATGGCCCTCAGCTCTGTGTAAGTCAATTACCACTAGAAGCCTGGGACTCCATGGTCATTCTTCACCCCCCAGATGCTCTTTCTAAAAGATGTGTATACCTGCTTTATTGACACCATCTCTCACCCTCTGCAGCCCTCAAAATTCTTCCCTTGTGCCTCTGGAATTCAATGTGTAGACACAAAATCCTCTCCTTTCTAAAATATCCATTTCATGTCCTTGTTCTAACTGGCTTCTCCCTCAAGACACTGCTCCCCTGCAACCCTCTATACAGGTCACTGATTTCTCAGCCATGTGCCTGGCACCACAGGACCTGGAGTAGGATGAGTGTCCTCCTTGCTTCTTAGTGCTGCTCCCAAGCCATTTGTCCCATATCCTCCATAAAAACACCCAGTTTGAACATGGGACTATATTGTCTGCCACCTTCCTTCCTTTTGGCAACCATCTACTGGCCCTAGCATCACTTCCCATTCTTCCTGGATCACTGTCATTTTTCTATCGCTACACCCATCGTTTTTTGGTGATTTCAATATCCACATGGATAAGTCTTCCCATACACTGAGCTTTCAGCTTCTCAGCCTCCCCTCTTCCAACATCTCATCCTCCATTCTACCTCACTCACTCACTCCTATGTTCACGCCTTCTAGACCTCGCTTTTATGAATAATCTTACCCACTCCAGAATCTCAACTTCAAGAAGCCCAATATTTGACCACCACTTCTTATGTTATTTATTTTATTTGCATCTACTTGTCTTCCTTTACCACATCATTTCCTTGTCCCCTCTGCATGAAGAAATACTATCCCAAATTTTATGCTTTTAATTCTCTTGATTTTTAACATGAATTTATCATATATGTATGTATTCCTAGGCAGTATAGTGTTTAGTTATTTTTGAACCTCATAAAATTGATATTATATGTAGTCTGTTGTAGTACATATTGTCTACTATATGCATGTATTCTGTTCTAACTTGCATGTTTTACATATCATTATGTATGCCATACACACATTATGTATACCATATATTGTATTCATGCATATCATACATACAACATCTCCATGCTGTTGTGCATAGCTGAAGTTTGCTGTATAATGTTCTATGGCATGAATTTACCAAAATATATTCACTCAATTTTTTTCTGTGTGCCAGTTCCAGATTTCTGGTATCATTAACTCTTCTTCTGTAAATAACTTGTACTTGTCCTCATGCATATTTGCAAAAGTTTTTCTAGAAGCACAGTTGATGGATCAAAGAGCATAAACGTGTTCAATTTACATGATGATGTTACATTGTTTTCTAAAATAATTTTACATCATTTTTTATTATTCTAGGTCACTTACACTAAATTCTGATTTTAAAAAACCTAGCCATTTCTAGAACCCATAATGATAGATTGCACTGCCTTTTCACACTCTTCATTTTCAATGTACCAAGCCTATATTCCATGGTGTGTCATAATATTTATTCTTTTGCATGAACCTTCAGTTTCCTTGCCTCTTCTTTCTTTATTGTGCTCACCTGGCAAAACCCTAGTTCCAGCGACAGCCAAATCTCTGCTGGCTCTGGGCCTGCACCCATGCAAGGGAATATGGCTGCAGGTAACTATGCAGCCATGCTGACTGTTCTCACATTTATGGCCACAAATATCATCAGCCTCTAAGTTACTTGTAAATCAGACTATACTTTCCTGGTCCATTAACTCTCCCATGCATCTATTTGGTATCTTCTCATTTCTCTTTAAACCTCTATAATATCTTGCTGCACCTTCACTCTTGTCTGATGAACTTGTCACTGAGAAAATGAAAGCAATCAGAAAAGAACTACCATTGGCTTCCAACTTCTGTATGGACTTCCTTACCTTTATCTGTGCCCATTGTGTTTTCTATTGCTATGTGACAAATTATCCCAAAACTTAGTGGCTTAAAACAACACCAATTATTATCTCATAGTTTCTGCGTGTCAGGATCCAAGGCACAGCTTAGCTGGGTCCACTGGTTCTGTGTCTCCTGGTATCTTTCTTTTGTAGCTGAGTGCTAGTATGCTTTGACCGTTAAATAGGCAAGTTATGCCCTGGCCCCCAGGGAAGGACTTATTACTAATAACGGGCTAGATGGGAAAGGCCACACATCTTCTCATCTTCCTATAGAACACACACTGGGTAAAAGAAATATCATGCTATTAGTAAATTATAAAACTCTTTGGAATTAAACTATTTTTTTTCTTCAATTGTCTTTATGGTATTGGAACAACTAAAAGATGGAAAAAAGAAAGTGGAATTCTTGCCTCAACTAAGGCCAAAATTATTTGAAGATGGATCAGTGATTTAACTGTAAAAAAGTATAAAATATTAAAAAAAAATTTAAAAAATAATCTCACAGTAAGAAATTTTTTTTCCAAGTAGGACACAAAACCTAGGAGTCACATAAAAAGGATTGATAAATTTGATTGCATAATAATAAAAATATCTACAAGATGAGAAAAATAATAAACAAAATGAAATAACAGATTACAAACCAGGACAATATTTTTAATGCATATCAAAAGCAAAGGGCATACACATAATTCTAAAAGAATTGATAAATCAGTAAGTCAAAGGTCATTAACCTAATAGCAAAGCAGACAATTGAGAAGCTACTCAAATTCATGTATAATTAGAGATATGAAAATTATAGCTACAATGAATACACTTACTTTGTGTTAGATACAATTTACACAGGGATAGCAGAAAAGTAGCAGAACTGCAAGAGATGACGTAAATACAAGGATACTCACAGAAGAGTCTGGCACAAAGTGAGTATAGATAAGTATTGGCTAAATAGATGCTGTTTATAATAGCAACATTAGAAACAACCTCCATGTCCCCAAAGAGTTTAACGATAAAGAAAACATAGTACAGTTCAAAGAATGAGGCACTGAGAATACTGATATAGAATGATTTCCAAGATTGAAAATGGAAAAAAGCCAGCCTGGCCAACATGGTGAAACCCCATCTCTAGTGAAAATACAAAAATTAGCCAGGTATGGTGGTGCACATCTGTAATCCCAGGTACTCCAGAGGCTGAGGCACAAGACTCACTTGAACCTGGGATAGAAAGGAATAGAAAAAAGCAAGATGCAGAAAAGTATGTATAGCATGCATATTAATTACATAATAGAAAAGATAGGCACACTTGTAAATGCATGGTGTATTTCTGGAAATAATCACTAGCTATAAGGAGGACTGCCTCCAGGGAGAAGAACTCAGTGGCTGGGTGATCAAAAAGGAATGTAGAATACTTTTCACTTCATACACAGCCCCCTTTTTTCTTTCAAGTGCATCTGTTTCCTATTTAAATGAATGAAAACACTTAAAAGTCAAATAGCTATCATTTAAAAAGAACTAAAGAAAAATAGTCTATAAGCAACAGCATGGGAAAAAACAGTATTGCTGAATTTGTTGCTACTTAATTTACTTGTTTAAGAGGACAGGGAGGAGTGGTTTTATATGTAAAAAATCAACATTGCCTAGGGTTATACAGGATGGAAGCCAGAGATTCTGAATCCACCTATTGCTTTTGACTTGGCTGGTGGAGCCTGAGGCAAGTGAATTAAGCCCGTCAAATCTGGATAATAGTACTTAATGATCAAGCTCACCACTGTATTGTGAAAATCAATTATTTGATGTTGGTAAAACGCTTTGAAGGTGTAATGCTCCAAGTTGCAGGACCGAGTCTGTTCAGACCTGCGTGCTGTCATGGAAACTGAGACTCTGGAGTCAAGACTTTGAAGAAACTTCCAATCACTATTCAGTTAAATCATTGTTTTCAAAGGGCCAGTGTTCCCAAACGTGTCTTCCATGTGTGTGCCCAGAGAATCAGCCTATTTTATTTGGGTTTTCTCATTCCTGTCTTACTTTTCTACACAGTGCGAAAGGTTCATTAAGGAAATTGTAATGCAATGATTTCCAAAAAAATAAATTCTTTTCAAAGAAGAGAAGCAAGGGTTAAGATCATGGTGTGAAATTCATTAAGGAAATTACAAATCCTTCCAGAAATTACAGTGAGTCAGGGATTAATGTTGGCTTTTGAACAATATATGTTAAATTAGTCAGTAGAAATACAACATTCTCAAAGAAAAATGTACAGTCCAAGAAAATCAGACCTGTGGAAATGGGAATGTTAGTATATAATTTTCCATGGGTCTCTCACATTTCTGTACATCTTGCAAGCAATGTACTGATTAGCCTTTTTCTTGGATTATCTTTTCAAGGACATTTGTATAGTTAACAGCCTTAGAAAACAGTTAGTGTCTTCCTCTAGAGCAAATAGTAGGGTTGCTTACTGCACTTCATAAAAGATTTAAGTTCTCTAAGTTCAAAGTTTTTCTCCTGTAATGCAATACACTACATGTATAGGTGTCATCTGGCCCTGTGGAAACTGGGGCTAGGTGAAGTGGTACAAATATGCTGATACTCTGGCTACTGCTATTGCTGTCAGTTATAAACTATCATTTGTCTTTGGCCCAGGAGTCTGGTGTCTTCTACCAACATCCATGAAACTGTAGATGGGTGACTTCTTAGCTTGCAAGTGGGATAAAATCTCAAATTCGTCACAGTTCTTAAGAAATAAGTGTTCTCTAGACGACTACTATGTGAAAGAAATATAATGCAGGCCACTCATGGGAACCAAAATGTAATTTTAAACTTTACAGTAGCCACATTAAAAAGCTAAAAGAGGCTTGATGTGGTGGCTCAAGCCTATAATCTGAGCATTTTGGGAGGCCGAGGAGGTTGGATCACCTGAGGTCAGGAGTTCAAGACCAGCCTGGCCAACATGGTGAAACCTTGTCTCTACTAAAAATACAAAAATTAGCCAGGTGTGTTGGTGAATGCCTGTAATCCCATCTACTTGGAAGGCTGAGCCAGGAGAATCTGGGAGGCAGAGGTTGCCGTGAGTCAAGATCATGCCACTGCACTCCAGCCTGGACAATAGAGTGAGACTGTCTCAAAAAAAAAAAAGCTAAAAGAAACAGGTAAAATGAATCATAATAATATATTTTGTTTAAACCAATATATCCAGAATATTTCCATGTAATCTATATGAAATTATTAACGAGCAATTTTACTCCCTTCTTTAGCATGAAGTCTTCAACATCTGGGGCATTTTTTACACTTACAGCTCATCTCAGCTGGGACTAGCCACATGCCCAGTGCTCAAAAGCCATGAATGGCCAGTGACTTCCATTTTGAACAGTGCAGCTCTAGTTCACAACATATAGTAAAATGAAAATAGGAGTCTGAAGCCCTAAAATAGGTTAAAAAAAAAAAAAAACAAAGTCAGAATGTCAGTGATATTGTTCATTGGGCCCATTGCTCCTGAGACTCTGAGGCATGCTCTGCATGTTCCAAAATTTAAGTCTGACAGACTTGTCAGCACATCTTTCATGCATTATTTAATCCTCCTGTGCCCTTTAAGGTACATTCGGGATTGTTGGTTCTTCTGCAGTTGACTGTAATAAGATAGGAATGCAGGATAAAAGTCATTAAAGACAAATTTGATACCAACCTATCAAGCTAGAGACTGAAATTTAAATGTACCTCATTTCCCTTCCAGTTTTCTCCTTTGAGAGGTTTATCTACCCAGCCAATGGGAGGGGGTGGGGGGTGGATAATTCTAACTTCAGCTCATATTATATTAATGTTTGAATAGGAAATTGGATATTCACCCAATTTTGACAAAGGAAAATTTCAGTCCCAGAAAGCTTAGCCTCAACTTACTTATCTACCCTGTTTATTTAATAGGGTGACCACATGATCATACGAGCTAGTAGCAGTGATGGGCATTGACAAGGGAAGACAGCACTCGACATTGAAGGTACAATGATAATGAATATAATGATCTGTCCTTACTAGAATTTTTTTCTAAACAGCCTTCTTTAGGACTCAGAATCTTGCATGGATTTGATTATGGTAAAATAAACAGTTGCCAAAACTTTTCATCATTTGGGCTGAGGAGATGTCAGCCCAAATAATGCCAAGGTTTAAAAATAAGAAATATGAGTTTATAGGAATCACATGCATTGCTCCTCACATGCTTGTATCCTCCAAAGATGGCAAAATGGTAGAAGTTAAAGGAATTTTTTAAATCTTCTAACCTTACAAAAATCCAATGCTTGGAAAAGACGTGGGTAAAAATATTACAATATTATGAGATTAAGTTCTAAAATATGTAAAACAGAATCCTTTTTGAGACAAAATTCACATAGGGAAGAGACATTTCAGTTTATAAAATAAATAAGTAAATCAATCAATCAATCTCTTTCTAAAAGTCCCATAACATTGGTAGTGGTTGAGTTAAATAATGACATAAGATGGCCAGGTGCGGTCAGGCACCTTGGAGAATAAATACCACTCTTTAGATTCTGGGCTCCAGATACTGCAGTGCCTCCCCCTGGGTATGTGGAAGAGGAAATCCCGAGACCCAGTGTGAGGCACTTGGGAGGATTCACCTCCATGTAGGACTTCTACCGACCCATGACCTATCATTACCCACGTCATCCTGTCCCATTCAATGAAGTCAGCATTTGGCCTAAGACCCTCACAGAGGTCCTGCCTCTCCCTCATACTTCTACTCAAGAAATATTATCAAGTTCCCCTATGTCACATTTTGTGCCCTTCTTTTTTATCCAGTACCCTGACCACCCATCACTTGCCCCAAGTTTCTTCCCTTGTCTTCTACTGCCCTGTGTCCCAGTAGCACCAGTATGTGTTTCCTGCCTGGGCTTTGGCCACATATGTCCCTGGTTCTGAACCACTCATCTTAGCACCTGGCACATTCCAGACTAGCTTGCCCTGCTTACAGTTTGCCTTTAGTTACTCTGTCTCTGGGTAAGAGGCACCCCATCCTGCATTGCCATCTAGTTGGATGCTATTGCAGGTAGATACCAACTTTGCTGGTAGTCTTTTGTTCCTTTTATGAGACAATGTTTCTCCCTCTCTTCCTCTCTTCTCCTCTTCTTTTCCTCCATCCAAATGACAGTGTGATGGAGTAAAAAGCCTGTGGAATTTGGAGTTAACAAAAATGGTGTTGAATTGTAAAATGCCACCTTGGCAATTATCTCTAAGCTTGGTTTTTCACCTATACATTGGGAGTGATAACAATTGGTGCTCAGATACAAGCTTTTTAATGAGAATAAAAACGTGTGAGGGCAAGTGTGCAAGAGCCAGGCAAAAAGTGATAAATGAACATGGCATGTTTGAGTGACAATGAGCTGAGAGTCCTAAACTCCCTTGGTTTTTTTTGTCTTTCTAGCTCTTTTTGCCTGGTCTGTATGGTTTATTTTCATTTGTTTATTTTTATTTTTTAAGACACATATATATACCTTATAACTCCTGCTATATTGCATTAAAAAATCTTTGAGGCGATATACGTTATCATTCATATTCCTACCTTGACCAGTATAGTTATGTATTTCTTGGCTTGGGTGGAATAGAGAGTTCCTGTTAGAGTTCTGCACAGAAACTTCCCAAAGGAGAGCTTCAAATATTGGGAACCCTGTTAGATTTTCCAGGAAATCCATCTCATGCAAGCTGGTTGTAGGAAAGTGGGTTGCATTTAGATATCACCTGGAATAGAACCACCTGGAAGCAGAGGACTAGTAGCTGGAACGTTTGGCATGTGTGGCTCTTCCCCCTGTTGGTGGTGAGGTTTTGGAAAAATTATTTAGCATTTGAGCTTAAATATCAGTTAGTTTACTAGAGATTATAATGATATCAACCCCAAAGTGTTGGTAGGGGAGGTCATGAGAGAATCCAGGATACTTGATTCTCAGTGTCTGGCAGGCAGGGCTTGCTCAATACACATTAACGATGCTGGGTTTAATATTTCTTGCAAACGTCTTCCGAAGCGCTTCTCAATCTAGAGTGATTCTACTAAAATATCAATCAGGTTATGTCACTCTGTTGCTCAGAACTCTCCTATAGCCTCTTTCACTCAGAGGAAAAGTCAAGATCCCTGCTCTATTTCCTTTCTCCCCTTAGCATTTAAAACCTCTTTAACAAACATTTAATTGACTTACTTGATTTGCTTATTGTTTACAACCTGTCTCCCCCTACTAGCTTGTGAGCTCCACGAGGGAGGGTCTGTTGAGTTCACTGTGCAGTTCAATGTCTCACGCATTGAACTGATCATACTAGGTGCTGCTTATTGAATGAAGGAATCACCCACAACCAAGATCGTCTCTATCTCTCCTGAATTCCCACATCGCTTTGGTGGCTATTCTCTTGTGACATTTATTATAGTCCAAATTACACTGTACTTTTTTTTTTCAGAGAGATGGAGTCCTGCTTTGTCACCCAGGCTGGAGTGCAGTGGTGACCTCGGCTTGAGGAAGGAGACCCAGACATTTGGGATTCCCTCCCCCTCTGTCATCCCCTGTGCATCTCAATAGAAGAGAGAGCAGGCCAGCTGGACACCTCCTGAATCTCCTTCCTGAAAATAACACTTGGTCTTGGGGAAACTCTCTGGAAGACACTATTTTTACTTAAAACAAGATCCAACCAGAAACCTTTTCACATGTGAGTCCTAAAACTGTAAACCGGAACCCTTTCATATGTGATTCCTGAAACTGTAAACAGAAACCTTTTCACACGTGAGTCCTAAAACTGTAAACCAGAACCCTTTCATATATGATTCCTGAAACTGTAAACAGAGACCTTTTCACATGTGAGTCCTAAAACTGTAAACCGGAACCCTTTCATATGTGATTTCTCAAGCTATACACCTAAGATTCTTCTACGTGCAACATCTAAAGTACAAGCCTATATAAAGGCAGAACCTTCCTTTGTTAAATGAGCTGGGCTTTCGACAAATTACTGCCTGGTCTCCCGGATGAATAAACTCTTCCCTCCCTTATTCGGTGTTCGAGAGATCTGTTTCCTGTGGCTGCTCCTGCTACAGGCTCACTGCAACTTCTGCCTCTTGGGTTCAAGCAATTCTCCTGCCTCAGCCTCCTGAGTAGCTGGGATTACAGGTGTGCACCACCATACCTGGCTAATTTTTGATTTTTAGTAGAGACAGGGTTTCACTATGTGGGTCAGGCTGGTCTTGAACTCCTGACCTCCAGTGATCCGCCTGCCTTGGTCTCCCAAAGTGCTAGGATTATAGGTTTGAGCCACTGCCCACAGCCATATACTGTACTATTTTGTTGTTTGCCTTAGTGTCTTTACCTCCCTGAGTTGTAAGCTTCCTGTGTCGGAAGAATATCTTATTTTATTTTGTGTTACCTCAAAGTCTTGGCACACAGTCAGCATTCATGCTCCTACTGGGAGAAATACAACTGGAATTCTGGGCTATATTTCCCATTTTCACCCATTCCTGTTGTGTCATCTTTTCATTAACATGAAACTTTACTACTCAACATTAATTTGTTAAAGATTTAATCTTTTATTTCTAAAATCAAATGCATCGAATAAACGGCACTTAATGAAATCTATTAGTAAGTGTTCACACTAAATTTCTGAACATAAGAAAGTATTTTCATTTTCTCATAAAGAGAGATATGGACTCCTGGTACAACCATCTGGCCTTCTTTTATGTGGCAGTCAGTAGTGGAGTGACAGCTCTCAGGTCCATGGTGCAGTGGAGTTGGTGACGGAAGAGGCTCAACAGTGAATCCCCCCCTCTGCTCCAGGCTTCCCTGGTACGGCCAATCACAAGACAATCTGGCTTTACGGCAAACTTAAAAAGAAGTAGGTTAGAGCCACTTAAAAAAAGAAACAGACAAAAAGACAATTTGTTCTTTTTTAGCTTACATATTGAGACAGCCAAGTATAAAGCATTCTCTGGACCGCCTGTGCCCTGGGAAAACGGGGTGGAGCCACAGAAGTTCACTCCTGGCAGCGGGGAGGAAACTGACCCCTCCTGTTCCCCTGTGGGAACCTGGGAATCAGTCTGTGAGACGAGGGCCTGTTAATAGGAACCTGTCTCTCGCTTTGCTGTGTTGTTTTTCCTTTTCATCCAATAATTCTGGCTCCATCATCCTTCAAAGTATCTGTGAGCCTAATCTTTCTTGGTAGTATGACAGTAACCCAGATTTTCCTACAACATTATGTTGGTAATTTTTTTTTTTTGAGACTGTCCTCCAGGTTGGAGTACAGTGGGTAATCTCGGCTCACTGCAACTTCAGCCTCCTAGGTTCAAGCGATTCTCCTGCCTCAGCAGTAGCTGGGATTACAGGCGCTGCCCACACCCCGCTAATTTTGTATTTTTAGTAGAGACAGGGTTTCACCATGTTGGCCAGGCTGGTCTTGAACTCCTCACCTTGTGATCCACCCACCTCAACCTCCCAAAGTGCTGGGATTACAGGCGTGAGCCACTGTGCCCAGCCTATGTTGGTAGTTTTTAAAATGTGCTTCAGTGGACACTCGTTATTTGATCTGAATACTAAACTTCATCAGCTTTTAGCCCAATTCGTGATCCCAGTTACAGATGTCTATTAAAATTGAGGGTAGAGAATGTCGTTTTGGCTTGTGTAAATCTAAAGAAGAAATTCCAGAGCTGGGTCGGAACAAGCTCCCCACACAAACAGTGCAAATGTTTTCCCAGTTAGTTTCCTCCGCCATATGGAGAAAGGGAAGAAGGCCCTCTCCTGCACCTCAGACACAGCCATGGGAGGAATCCCTGAGGCCAGACTTCATCCACCACAACTTTGGGGGCCTCCTGGGAGGTGCTGGGACTGGTTGGTGATTGTGTGGACACCATTTATTCAGCTGCTCCAGTCTTCAGCTTCTTGACTCTGAAGCCCTGTCACTTTTATGTGATATTTCTCTTTAAAACTCCTGGGTTCTCCTTGACACCCTAAAGGGCACAGTGAGGTCTGCGCACTTCCCTTTGCCCCCCGCCCGGGGTACAGTGCTCTCTGTGACATGCAGGGGCCAACTCTTGGAGCAACATCCATTTCCCAGGCTGCTGGGCAGGATTCAAGGCCAGAAGGGCTACTGGCTTCAAAGGCCCAGAGGAGCCCCTGGAGCAGGTCAGACCCTGCAAGCGCCTCTGATGTGAACAGGCACCTGGACAAACACAAAGAATGCAGAGTGGTTCATTTATTCCTGCTACACGTTGTCCTGAGCAAAATGTGCCAGGACTACCTCCTCATGCCTCACATCTTAAAGAGGTGTTTGTGTACCGGGGGCTGAGGAGGATGGTGGGTATTGAATTAGACGCTCAGGGTTAGGTCTTTCATCTTCAGATAGCTGGCCAGTTCATCACGGTAGTCCCATAATCCCTTTCCCTCGCCACAGCTGACTCTGCCTGTCATGGGACATTCTCAGCCAAGGACCCATCTACAGATCTTTCACAGAACGTGTGTCTGTAGCTTTTCAGTGCTTGATCCAGTGTCTGCTCTTGTAGGAGCAAAACAAATATTTGTTGAATGAATAAATGAGCTACTGATTGGACCCCTGGATCAATGGTAGAACAAAGGTATATCTTTAGATGCAGAGCCATTTCTCTCATTTTGGATCCCCACCAGAAGCAAGCTCTGAAACACGGATTTGAGTGAAAATAGTTTGTTTGGGAAGTGATCCCAGGAAATACCCATAAGAGAATGAGGAAGTGGGACACGCACGGGAAAGCAGCCAACATAGAATGCCTCATTCAGCAAATCACCACTGTGGGCAACTGGAGTGTGAGCCGCAGGGCAACTCCAGGAGCCAGTGAAGAATACCCACCCCAGCGCTACCCCATCCAAAGCATGAAGGAGCCAGAGACGGGTGACGGACTGCTCCTGGGGCTATCAATTCCAGCTGCTGTGTGCCCAGGCAGAGTAGGCGCTGGGCACAATGAAAAAGTTCAGGCAAAGGTGTGCATTGGCAGTTGGAATTCAAACTGGAGGCGCAGAAATGAAGGAGGGGGTTTGCCATGTCAACAACACTATTCCACCAACTTTGATTTCCATTCCCTCCATTTCTTCTACAGTAGGAGACTGACAGAAGCTGTCAGGTGGATACTGGGGGTTGCTGGATCCTTCTGCCCTAGGGACACTAGTAAGTACTAGAGACTGTAGTCTAGCGTGTCATCTCCATTGTCTTGTTACTTGTTAGCTGTGGGCCTATGTGGACATGGGTTTCAGCAAACCACACACACTAATCTTGCAGTACATTCTGGTTGCCTGTGATTCTCTTGGCCTTCATTTCCAAATCTCATTATTTGTGTCTTAGTACACATAGCATAGAGCAAACAATGACCGTGTTTGAGACTGAAGTGGTTGGGAAGTTTAAAGAATAGTAGTGTCATAATTCAGAGGGGTTAAACTTAGTGAATGATATTGTTGTATCATTTCTCACAAAACCTGGCACGTTAGACCCATGAAAGACCTTAGACACCACCTCATTCAATGAGTTCATTTTACAGATGGTGAGACCGAGGGCAGAGAGGTGAAAGGAATTGCCCAAGGTCGCACACCTGGCTAGAGTCTCCCAACCCCAAGGCTGATCTCCCTCCCACACTGCTGCTTACACTGCCCATTCCCAGGGGCTCTGGAGAATGATTTCCGGAAAGTATCAGTGCAAAGTGTTAACAACACGGGACAAGTGCAAGATGGGAGCAAAGCATTTAAGGGGTGGAGCGGGAACTGGGGCAGTGAAACAAGTGTGGGAATCAGCGGCTGTTGAGCTCCTACTCTCTGCCAAACACCATGCTCTGTGTCTTACAGGCATTATCTTATTACTGGTCATGAAATCACTGGGAGGCAGGTATCATAATTTTTAAAACTATGTTTTAAAAGCTTTTCAAACTTTTTAAAAAAGTAATTTCTTCGCTGGCTCACACCTGTAATCCTAGCACTTTGGGATGCCAAGGTGGGTGGATCACCTGACCTCAGGAGTTCGAGACCAGCCTGGCCAACATGGTCAAATCCTGTCTCTACTAAAAATACAAAATATTAGCCAGGCATAGTGGTGGGCACCTGTAATCCTAGCTACTCGGGAGACTGAGGCAGAAGAATGGCTTGAACCTGGGAGGTGGAGGTTGCAGTGAGCCGGAATCACACCATTGCATTCCAGCCTGGCTGACAGAGTGAGATTCAGTCTCAAAAAAAAAAAAAAAAAGTAATAAAAAAATGTTTAAAGAAATCATCTCATCTTGTTCTGAAGTTTCATTCCCACACAGAAGCAGGAAATAAACAAACAAAAACAAAGACAAAAACAACAACAGCAAAACCCCAAACCTAAACTTGTGAATGTAAAGTAGCTGGGTTGCCTAAAGACTGACTTATGAGGCTGATGGTTTTACTTTGTCAGCAGCCTGGGACGACTTCTCACATTTCCCCTGCGCATGGAGAAACACCTTCACTGGCTGCTAGTGCACCAAGGCAACCCTGAAAATCTCTAGTCGGCAACATCTAATTTGAGCACCCTCCTGCTCCCTGAGTAGTTCAGGTCTCTTCTCTGGAGACAACACTGGAGATCTGTTTAACATGAAAATATAGTTTTTGAGATAAGCATCTTGTTGAATAGTTGACATCCTATAACACCACTAAAAGAATGAAGTTATAAGACTAGGCCAAGCAGAGAGCTGGCTCTCTGTAAAACACAGGACCCTGGAAAGAGCAAGTGGGTTGGAAGCAGGGTGAGAGTGAGAGAGGAGAAAGGAAGAAACCAGTCAAGCAGGCAGTTGGTGGTGGTGGTGGCGGGGGTTCATCGGATTCTTTTAAACAAAAGAATAACCTGCAGGCACAGATAAGGGAACTGGCACAGGGGGGCTTACCTAAAACATGCCCATAGCCACACACATAAGAAAGGCTACACAGGTGACTTGCTCAGACATGCCCACAAGGGAAAATTTCGTCCCCTGACAAATGTGCAGTAAAGGTAACAAAGCAATATGGAGTAACTCAAGCTAAGGGCCCACATGGGTACTAGGAGGGAGGGGTGGACCTACCAGAAATTTGCACCTTATGCAAATAAGATGCCTAGCTCTCATTCAATTTCAACCTTTGCATTCAACTGTAAAAACAGCAACCCTCTTTGAGGGCCTCTCTCTGCAGTGGAGAGCTTTCTTTTTTCACTTATTAAACTTTCGCTTGAACCTCACCCTTGGTGTCTGTACTCCTTCACTTTCTTGGTCATGAGACAAAGGACTATGGATACTACCTCAGGGAATGAGAGACTGCAACAAGAGGGGAAAGAGGAGGTGTGTGGTGGTTGTTCAAAACATGAGGAATTTCCAAGAAGGGCAGGCATAGCTGGGGCTGTAGCAGAATCCAGCATGAGAGCTCTAGGTACCTAAGAAGGAGGTAGGATTGGAATACAAAGGCACATAGCATAGCCACTTCCTTTCCTAGTCTAGTGGCTTTTGGGTGGGTGATTTCCCCAGGTGGGGAGAACAAATATTGAGGCTGGTCCTGACTATATGCAGAGCCAAAATGTGGCCTTCTGGTCCCCTCCGGACTCACTGAATCATGGGACCACATCCTGGTCTTCTGATCCCAATCCAAAGCTCGCTGTGCCAGTCACAGATCTCAGAGTCCATCAGTGCCCCAAGGGCCGAGGGGTACATTTCAGGCCTTGTGCAGGCTTCTCTGAGCTGTAATTGCCTTTGATTCTGTTGTTCTTGTTCCATCCGAGTGGGACCTCTGTTTCTATTCTGAAGGCCACTGTTAAGTCCTATTCATCCTGAATGGCTCATTTAGTTCAGTGGGGGTTTGGGTTTTTAGACGGTTTTCTCTTTTAAATTCTTTTTTTCTTTTTTTTAAGAAAAAAGGTCATAAAGAGCTTTAAGATGCCATGCATGAAAAGCTCTGGATAAATGCAGCTTGTACTGGATTGTAAAATACTGTATTGTTCCAACCTTAATTCCTTGTGTGAGACTGGAATTGGTAATTTCCTGGTCCAGAGTAGAGGCTGAATACCAACAGGCTGCAGACTGGAAGCAGGGGCCCTGTGGCCTCGGAGTACTTGAGGAGAATTTATGGGGAAACCAGAGGTCTCTTCAGAAATTCTTCTTTGGGTCCAGATTAATTATCCTGGCTTTTGGATTAAAGTAAAATAACATTTTGATGAAAAAACACCTCTGCTCTCTGCAGCGGCATTTGGGGGCTGGGGTGGCTGCTGTCTGGGGTCACAGACAGCTATAAATCACATAAAAAACTTCCTCAGCCCATCTGTTCTGAAAACTCACCCCATCTGAGGTGTGAGCATGTTTGCTTAACAGGCAGTCCTTCTGCTCTGAGCTATGGAGGCTGTTTTAACCTTGAATGTCCCTCTTACCTCTCTTGATGCGTAGGTCCCAGAATCACCCAGTTTCATGCCAGTAGGACTGAGAGTCCCTCACGTTTGCCACACGAGTCCCTGACTCCTTGTACCTGCTTCTATGCTTTCCTGGAGCCCCCCACCCCACCACTTCCCATCTTTTTCTCTGGAAAGATCATGCCTCCTCACTTTCAAGCCATCTCCTCCATAAACTGTGACTACTTCTGATTTTATTGGTCTCCCTGATCTCGATGGTATTCATAGTCATGAGCACACATTTTAAACCCCTTTTTTGGTTTGAGTTTGGTGCCCAGGTTTGATGGTAAGCTTCTTGAATGCCGTTTATTTCCTATAATTTGAATCTGCTGTGTGTGCTTTCATATGAGCTCAGCATATAGGAAAAGCCTCATAAATTCCCATTGGTTGGCTTTTTGATTGATTGGTTGGTTGACTGATAGATCAATCAGCCCCATATGCCCAGACGTCTGAGGCAGTGCTTTGCTCATGGGACTCCAGGTGTCAGCAGAGCTATCCCTGACTCCTGTATTCACATGAGCTGATTATTTCCCTCCCCTACCCCCACTTCATCTTCGGAGCAAGATACAGCCTCTGTTGTAGTCTCCAGAAAAATGTTTACTCGCACCACGATTTTGTGAGGTTTCATAGACTTTATGAAACACTTGGGTAGATGGTAGGGGAGCTACATTGGCAGGGTGTAGCATCTCACCATCTTCCGTGTAACGACACACAGTCCCTGTGCATGAGGCTATGTGCTAGCAACCACCTTAAATGACTTACTCAGGTGTTCCTTCTGAACAAATACCATGCTTAGTCCAAGAATAATTGCAATGAATTCTCATTATTCTCCTTGTTTTTACATCAACAGTATCCAGAAGGGTTGAGTTTGCCCTCCGTCGATTCAACTACTAAAAGTGTTTGTCAGAGAATGCAGCCACTAAGGGAATCTGGGGTTAAAGAGATTCCAGCTATTTCCAAGCCTCCTAGTCAGTAGACTGTCAGACTGAGCCTTTTGCCCCCGTCTTAGCACTGTGGGAGACCAAGAGTGAGGTCTGGGTCCCCAGTAAACATTGTCAAAAGCACCCCTCAAGGTCTGGGCATGAAAAAGTAAACAGATCTCCCAGACAGAGCTTGGCAGCTCAGACCCCCAGCCCCTCCCTGTCAGGAGCTGTTCACGTGGGTGTCCATGCATCTCTGGCCCAGGGCTGCCACTCTGTCCCAGCTTCCAGCCTCCTACCTCATGGATATAGCAGTTTTTTAGTCATTTACTTTCAGAACAGCAGAGATTTCACATTAAGGAAAAATAGACTTGGTGCTTGGGCCATTGCTGTATCCTTGCTATTACACTTGTCTGAAAGAGTCCCCCTCTCAACTCCTGCTCCCAGGCTTCCCCCTCTTGCTTGACCTTTTGTGCCGCTCTTTTGGTTTTTCTGCTCCTCAGATGTGCACACATTTTAAATAACATTCCTTCCTGAATTTGTCACTTCATTTCCCCAGCTTCTGTGCTTGGGGACTCTCCAGCTCCCATTCTTTTTCTTGCTAATGTTCTCTCCTCCAGCCTTTGTTGACATGCCAATTTATTCAGTGCTTGCCTTCTCCTTCCTCTCCTCACTCTTTTCCATTCCTCTCACTTCTCCTAACTGACAAACACTCCCCAAAACTCTGTGTGTGTGTGTGTGTGTGTGTGTGTGTGTGTGTGTGGTGTGTGTGTGCGTGTGTGTGTGTTTGGGGTCTAGAAGAATAAACCTATTTTGGCCCTCATATCCTTGATGAGGTGTGGAGATATGTGTCTTGTTCCCCCATATATTCTCCTAATTGTCAGTGTGGTCAGTCTGGGCACAGGGCCAAGTTTATGCACAGGCCAATAACTGCGCTGTGCTGGATGCTGGGAAGGCCATGGTAGCAGTCACTCTTGTACTCTTGGTTCTTTGCCTGCCAGCCATTTTTCCCTTTCTCCTTCCTAAGTGAACCCTGATTTTGTTTGGGCACATAGCCAGCCTCCTGTTCAGCCATATGCTTCAAGAAGGGTAAGCTCCATGCCTATTCCCCAGCTTAGAACAACTCATGATTGTTCTAAGTAATCTTGATTGGTTTAGGCAAAAGTATGAGAAACAGTGTAGCCAATGAGAAGGAAAAAGAAGCCTGAAGGGTGGGTTGAAGGATGGGCATCTGCAGAAGGCTATCCTCTATCTTTAAAAGCTACACTGGGGAGTTAAAGTCCTTCTAAGCCCTGTCTATTGTCTCAAGGCTGTGGTGGTGAGATTTGCTACAGACCTCTTGCAAACATGAGAGGTCAGGCCTCAGGAAAAACAATATAAAGTAAAAAATTAAAGAAAAAAAAACATTCTGCAGAGAATAGTAGAAAAGGAGTTGAGTCCTTGATGGTATCTTTGATCTGCAGAAGCTACCTTACTCTGATCTTGTTATGTTTAAGATAATAAATTTCCCTTTCAAGCCATTTGTCCTAGGGTTTGTCATTTCTTGCATCCTAAATTGTCTTAACAAGTAGCTCTTCTGACTGAAAAGATTCCTTCAAAACATACGTTCTCTCTGCTGCTTAACCTGTCATACTCACACAGATCATCATCATCAAGTAGCTATAAATTTCATATCACTTTGTATGTGCCAGACACTGTTCTAAATGCATTACATAAGGTAACTCATCCAACCCTTTCAAAACGTTATGAGCTAAATCCTCTATCTCCATTACACAGATGAAGAAACTAAAGCATAGAAAGATTGAGAAAATTGCAGGGTCCCACAGCTAGTAAGAAACAGTGGTGGGATTTGAATCTGGACAGTCTAGCACTAGGGCTTATAATCTTAAAATCAATGTTTAACCATCAACTTCTAGGAATTCTAGGCCCTGCTAATCTTGGACAGGGGCACATCTTCCCTCCCCATGCAGGTTCGAGTTAGCTGCCTTGCTTGAATGAAGAGCACTGTCCACACTTCCTCTGGTGTGTCTCTTCTCCAGTGGAAAGAAGCTAGTGTCAATTTTTTTGGACCCAGAGTTGGTGGCTACCTCATCTTTCCACAGCTGAAGATGCCAGGATCATGTCCCTAAGGTGTCAGGGAAATGTGTCCCAGGGCAAGGGCTAACTTGATTAAGCCCACCAAACTTAACCTGTCTTGCTTGCTTTTAATCATTTGCTTCTAGTTGAACTTAAAACCTGTATATATGGTTTGGCTATAAGTCATGTAGCCAAACAATACATAACAAAACCCTCCAGGCTGGGCGTGGTGGCTCACGTCTGTAATCCCAACACTTTGGGAGGCTGAGGTGGGTGGATCACAAGGTCAAGAGATTGAGACCAGTCTGGCCAACATGGTGAAACCCCATCTCTACTAAAAATACAAAAATTAGCTGGGCGTGGTGGAGCGTGTCTGTAGTCCCAGCTACTTGGGAGGCTGAGGCAGGAAAATTGCTTGAACCCAGGAGGTAGAGGTTGCAGTGAGCCAAGATCATGCCACTGCACTCCAGCCTGGTGACAGAGCGAGACTCCATCAAAAACACAAAAAACAAAAAAGCCCTCCACTGGCTTCCTTATAGGTAACAGCTCTGATGTATATGCCACTACACTAATGGCTGCTTAAAGTTGTTTCTTAGAACCCAGGGGATAGTTCTTGTCCAGTTTGAATCAGTTGAGACCACCAACCTTTCAACTGGGCCTATGCAAACTCCCAAGAGATGATGTTTTGATGTCAGAGGGCCTAAAACTCTTCCCTCCAATCATGCTAACATCACCATTTTCTGAGCATGAGTCCTATGAAGAGCCACGAACATCAACTATGCTTGTGCAAACCACTAATTACCTCATTTCCCCCCAGTATCAATCACCTTTCCCCACACTTAGACCACCCTGCTTCTTTATCCCATAAATGTCCTTAAGCCCCATCTTCAAGGAAGTAGATTTTAGACCTGTTCTCCCACCTTCTTGCTTGGCTGCCTTGTGAATAAACTCTTTCTCTGCTGCAAAACTCATCATCTCAGTGATTGGCATACTGTGTGATGGGCAGAATGGGCCTGGTTTGGTATCACTGGCAGGACTGCAACAGGATGAGTTGAACTGGACAATGGCAGCTTGAAGGCTAGCCAAGAGGAGTCAGAGCCAGGGAGCCACCCCAACTTCCCCTGGGCCCCATACTGGCCCAATTTCAGGTTATCTCAAGTCCCTTCTGCAACTTAGGGATTCCTGGCTTTGGAGAAAATTGCCAAAGGTCCCACAGCTAGGAAGAAGCAGTAGTGGGATTTGAATCGTGTAGACTGGGTTTCCAGTGACTGGATTCCATGAATTCAGTCTACAAGAATATGGAGATTTGTTGCTGAAGGGGTTTAAATAATCTGGTCCTACCCTCTTCCACCTTCTTGGTAGCACTCAGTGTCAGAAACCACACTAATTATTTTCACAAAGAAGATTTGATATGAATGATTATTAACTGGGGTCGAAGAATTGAAAAGGCAAAAAGATGTATCACAGAGGAGCAACTATAGGAAGCAGTTACCATCCTTAGGGCTGTGGAACAAAAGAAGAGGCTGGAATTTCTAGAACTTAGAAACCTAAAGAAAAAGACTTCTGAGGATGGAGTGCTTCTCTGCTGGTGCTGATGGGGCAAAGAAGTGTTGCTAGGGTAGTGCTGGCAGGACCATGAAACCCATGGAAACCCAACAAGAAGCAATAGAGAGAAGCAAGTCGGTTTTGCCTCTGCCAACTTTGCAGTTATCCTCTAGTGCTAGCTACTGTAGAGTGTAACATGGTGTCAGATGACATAGCAGCATCACAGAACATAGAGGGGAGGGTTTGAATCTAGAAAACAATAGCTAATTCTATCTCTGTGTCTCTCCCACAAGAGAGAACAGCCCCAGAGGATTGCAAGGGAAATGTTTATCAATGGAAATTCAATAAAATAAGAAAGCTCTTCTTTAACTTCCATCCCATTTGCACTGGGCACAAGAGGAGGAACCACATGAGGATAATGCTCTAGAAAAGTCAATGTGCATGAGGCTTAAAAGCCACATGGTAGACGCAGCTTGTATATGGTTTGTTGCAGGAAAGTTTATTGTTTGCTGAGGGGATTAGATCTTTTCTGAATTTTAGATAAAATAAATAAAGGAATTAGATAACATTTGATTATCTAATTTCTTCCTTTGATGCCTATTAGTGCCATCATATTAACACTGTCCTTTAAAGGATTTTCTCTTTGAAAAAATGCTGCCCTCATCTCTTGAGAAGCTGGGGAGACTTCATCTCCACTTCTGGAGCAAAGAGTGATGTGTTCCTGGGTGAGTGAACACTTACTAAGGACTTTCTATGTGCCAAGCGCTTAGAAGTACTCTTACCACTTATTACCAGTGTAACCTTGGTCAAATTACTTTTCACACCTACGAAATGGAGATACTGCCTATTTCATGGAGTTAGGAAGAATAATGGAGATACAGGAAAGCTCCCAGCCCAGTGTTTCTTATGCATTGTCTCTCACTGTTTGCTTATGTGCTTAAACCCATTTGATCTCAGTAGTCTTCATAACAACTTGGTGAGAAAAAGCCCCTATCTACCTTCATCTTGCAAGTAAAGAGCCTGAAGCACCAGGTAGTTAAGTGGCTTGCTCAAGACCTCACAGCTGGGCCAACAAAGTGCAACTGGAATCCAAATCTTACTCTTCTAAAATCCGAGTTACTCTGAGGCCTGCACACCACCTTCTAATGACCAAATTGGAGCTCAGAATACTGCTACCTCTAGAATTGATCTCAAAGTAAATACAATTAGTCCAAAATAAAATGTTCGTCTTCCTTCATAGTCAAGAAAATGCAAATTAAAAGGGAAGCCAGTTTTTTTTCAACCTCTTAAATTGGTAAAGATTTGAGGAAAAGTAGAGTTGGTCAAAATGCTCTGCTTTTGGTGTTAGTTGACCTGGGTTGAAGTTTCATCTCTAGTACTCACTGGCTGTGTAGCCTTGGCCAAGTCCTTCAATCTGTGGAAGACTCAATTTCCTTGTGTCAGAGGAAGGTTATGGTTGTACTTATTTGATAGAATTGTAGAATTTAAAGGAGGTTATCTATGTAAAGAGCTTAGCCTGGGGCCTAGCATATAAATATTTAAAGAATTCAAAGAAAGGAGAAGGATATTTGTTACTGGGTTGGTAAAGGTATAGTGGGACCCATATTCTCACTTACTGGTAAACACTCAAAGAAGGGCAAGTTGGTCTAACTATTCTGGAGAATAATTTGCACTTTGTGTAAGAACTTTAGATGTTCATGTTCTTTGACCAAGTAGTTTACTTCTAAGAATATATTTTAAGTAAACAATTGAATATGAATGATGTTTCATTTATAGAGATGTTCCATTTAGTGTTTGACAAACAAAAATGGAAACATTAAAAAATCTAATCTAATTATTGAAAAATTATTAAATAAATGTTGGCATTGTCACAGGTTGAAATATTACACAACAATAAAATGATGTTTATAGAACATTTTAAATGATGAAAGAAATACAGAAGAAGCAAGATGAAGAGAAAGTGCTTACGTTAGAATTGTCTTTTCAAATCAGAAAAAAGGAAAAATTCAATAAGCATTATTAGAATAATTTTTATCTTACGTGTACAAAAATGTTTTATCCTATACCTTATCACCTATGTAGATAAAATGTACAAAAGATCTAAACAATGAACAAACTGCTCAAGAACATTAGAAGGAAATATAAGCAATATTTTTGTGACTTTGGTATTTATAAATTACTATAATCTACAATTATATATTATATAGTTTATAAATATATATTTAATTATACATTATAAATATTTAATTTTATACATAAATGATGTATTTTATAAATATTATAAGTTATTCTTAAGACACAAGCAAAAATCATAAGGGAAAAAGTTACTAAGTTTGATTACCTCAAAAATTAAAACTTTTTTTCAAAAGAGAAGCATTCTCTTAGTCAACAAATATTTACTATCTATTACAATGCCAAGGATTGTTGAAGATTCTGGGATATAGCAGATAATGTCTTTGTTCTCTTAAAGCTAATATCTAAGAAGAAGAGGTAGCAAATGAACAAATGATAACATAAATATTAAATTTGTTGAGTGGGAGCAAGAACTACTAAAAAAATACATTAGGGTAAGAAAAATAGCAGGAGTGACAGGAGTGAAGATTGCTATTTTATAGAGTGAGCAGGAAAACCTTCCCTGATAGTAGACATTTGAGTTGAGGCTTGATGAAATGAAAGAATGAAGCATATGGGGATCTTGAGGAAAAAAATTCCAGGCAGAGGGAAGAGCAAACAAAGGCCCTGTGTCAGGAGTATCCTTTGTACATTTGACTTTAGTAAAGAGACCAGCGTAGCTTGAGCAGAGTAAGCATGGGAGAAGGTAGTAGAAGATAAAATGGGAGAAGTAGCAAGGTGGCAAGTGACACTGGATAGCTCATCCTTTTTATGAATGTTGGGTTTTATTCTGAGTGAGGTGGGAGATAACTGAAGAGAGAAACAGAATCTGACTTAGGTACAATGAGAATCACTCTGCCTGTAAGACTAATCTGTAAAGTAGCAAGGGTGGTCACAGAGAGATCAGTTGGAAGAGACTGGAAATAATCCACCTGAGAGACAATGGTGACTTGGCCTAGGCTGATCATGGTGTACATGTTTTAGTTATTCTAGCTCATTTGCTCTTCCATGTAAATTTTAGAAACAGCTTGTCTACACAGAATCTACAAAAAAATCCTGCTGGTTTAATCTTCAAAAATCAATGAATGGTCTAACATCTTTTCATGATTTAAAAACTCAACAGAATAGAAATAGATGGGAACTTCTTCAACCTAATAAAGGGCATCTATGAGAAACCCACAGCTAGTATCATACATAATGTTAAAAGACTGAGTGCTTTTCCCCTAAGATTAGAAACAAGACAAGGGTATCTGCTTTCATTGCTTCTATTCAACATTGTACCAGCAGATCTAACCAGGGCAATTAGGCAAGAAAATGGAATAAAAGATATCCAGATCAGAAAGGAAGAGGTAAAATTGCCTCTATTCACAGATGGTACAATCTTGTATATAGAAAATCCTAAAACACACACACACACACACACACACACACACGTACACACACACACACACATTATTGAAACTCATAAGCAATTTCCAAGATCAATTACAGAAACAATTGTATTTTTATATTTTTATATATTTTTATACAATAGAATAAAAAATAAAATAGGAATAAATTTAACAACAGAAATGCAAGGTTTGTACACTGAAAACTGCAAAACATTTTTGAAAGAAATTAAAGAGTATATGAATGAAAATATGTTACATATTCATAGGTGAGATGACAATATCTTTTTTGTTTTTTGTTTTTTTGTTTGTTTGTTTTTTGAGATGGAGTTTCACTCTTGTTGCCCAGGCTGGAGTGCAGTGGTGCAATCTCTGCTCACCGCAACCTCTGCCTTCCAGTTTCAAGTGATTCTCCTGCCTCAGCCTCCCAAGTAGCTGGGATTACAGGCACCTGCCACCAAGCCCAGCTAATTTTGTATTTTTAGTAGAGACAGGGTTTCTCCATGTTGGTCAGGCTGGTCTCAAACTCCCAACCTTAGGTGATTTGCCTGCCTTGGTCTCCCAAAGTGCTGGGATTAGAGGTGTGAGCCACCACATGTGGCCTGACAGTATTGTTAAAATGAAAATACTTCCCAAATTTACCTACAGATTCAATGCAATGCTATCAAAATCCCAGCTGACTTCTTTGGAGAATTTGACAAGCTGATCCTAAAATTCATATGGAAATGCAAGGAACCCAGAACAGCTAAAACAACTTTGAGAAAGAACAAATGTGGAGACTATCACTACCTGATATCAAGATGCCCATCTCTCGAGACTCTACTTGCTCCCATAGGATACTTTAGTCTTGGGGGAATTGTTGCACCTGAACTCTGCCGGGAGGTCTTGCCCATGAGATGGGGCCATTTCGACTTGAATGTCCTTTGGTCTGCTGGCCTCTTCTGGGACCCAGCTGGCTGTGCCTGCTTGCAGGGTAGCCTCTTGTGCCTTGGGGACCTGCATCATAGCTCCTGTGCTGATGGACCGCCTGACCAGCAGAATGCTCCACCAGAATGGGCCCCATGAATGTGCACCAGGTCGCCCATGCCGCCCCCCATGCAGCCTCCCCTGTGCCACTGCCTGCATGCACTTGCCCGTGACTGACCCCCACCATCCTTTTGCCAGTGTGCATATCCCTGGGCTGACCTTGTCTTCCCTTCCCCACCAGTGTGCATGTGCATGTGCATACTGCCATGCCACTGCTGCTGGTGTGACTCTACCCTACTCCCTTCCCCATCCCCCTCCCCTCACTCCCCTCCAGCTACTCCCATCCTCTGGCCACACTGCCACTGTTGTCAGAACTTTGGTAGGCATGGATCCCACCAGCCCCACCCCTGCCGGCACCTGCCCCTGCACCAAAATTGTCACAGGTGCAAAACCAGGCATGGAGAATGGTGGACCCAGCTACCACTGCCTGTGGGAATGCTCACAGAGGGTGCACACAGTCCTGTGCCCACCAGCACCCACCCTATGCTAACACCACCACCACTGTGAACACATGCACAGTTGCTGACAGCTCCTCCACCCAGCTATGCTGCCCTGCAGCTGCTGTGGACACCCTCATAGAAGCCAACAATCCAGCACCAACTAGCAACCAGCCACAGCTGATAAGCATGCATCTTGCCACTTTGCTGCTGTCACTGCTGCTGGCACATGTGAACAAAGACAGATCCTGCTGCCACTGCCCTATGAAGTGCTTCGGCTGGCACCACCCATTACAGTGGATGTTCTGAACAGTCATTCAGTTTGGAAGCACTTTGGCCCTCCAGTGCAGGATGTTCCTAACCTTGAGGAGCTAGAGATCAAAGCCAGGGCCTGATACCAGTCCCCCAGAGTAACAGCATGCAGTCCAGGAATCCTGAGTTGATTGGATTCTTGGCCATTCTTGGCCAAGAATGGCCCCTCTAAAATCTTCCAGAAATGAAGCCAGTTGACTGAACTCACCTTATACCATAATCGAGCCCCCAACATCATCAAAGAGGATAAAAGAAAAAAAAATCCAAAGGACAGCAACTTCAAAGATTGAAGGAAGATTGGTCCATAAAGATGAGAAAGAACCAGCACAATAATTCTGACAACTCAAATCCAGAGTGCCTTCTTTCCTCCAAAGGACCAGAATACCTCTCCAGCACGGGTTCTTAAGCGGGCTGAGATGTCTGAAATGACAGAAATAGAATTCAGAGTTTGGTTAGAAATGAAGATTATAGAGATTCAGAAGAACATTGAAACCCAATCTGAGGAAGCTAAGAATCACAATAAAATGATACAGGAGCTGACAGACAAAATAGCCAGTATAGAGAAGAATGCAACCAACCTGATAGGGCTGAAAAACACACCACAAGAATTTAATAATGCAATTGCAAATATCAGTAACACAATAGACCAAGCTGAGGAAAGAATCTCAGAGCTTGAAGACTGGCTTTCTGAAATAAGACAGTCAGACAGGAAAAAGAATGAAAAGGATCAAACAAAACATCTAAGAAATATGGGATTATGTAGAGACTGAATCTACAACTCACTGGCATCCCTGAAAGAGACAGGGAGAATGGAAATAATTTGGAAAACATATTTCAGGATACCAATGACAACTTCCCCAACCTAGTTAAAGATGAGGAAAGAGACCCCCTTCCCTCGGCCTGTGCTTAGGGAAAGAGGAGGAAATGAAAGTTAAAAGCTAGTCAGATGAGGTCAGTGGAAGAACCGGCTGAGTGCAGCTGACCAGGTCTGGAAGTTAAAAATTAAACCCCCTACTCCTAACCACAATACCTATCTATAGATCACAGGCATGGTATGGAGGAACCTTATTCCGGAAGCCATTGTTCTTACTCAGCCACTCAAGACCCCTATCTAGTCACATCCCCCATGCTTGCTAAAACAATCACAACCCTCTCACATGTGCACCTCTTAGATCTCTTAGATTGTGAGCCTTTAAAAGGGCCAGGATTATTTTCTTTGTTGGGGTGCTCAGTTGTTAAGGCATCTATACCTGTTACAGCTCCCGGCTGAATAAAATTACCACTTCCTTCCCTGCTTGGTGTTTGAAAGGTTTGTTTGCAGCCACTCCTGCTTCAAAGAGACCAACATTCAAATTCAGGAAATGCAGAGAACCCCCACAAAATGCTTCAAAAGGTCATCCCAAGACACAAATCATCAGATTCTCCAGTTCAAAATGAAAGAAAAAAATATTAAAAGCAGCTAGAGAGAAAGGTCAGGTAACCTACAAAGGGAGGCTCATTAGGCTAACAGTGGACCTCTCAGCAGAAACCCTATAAGCCAGAAGAGCTTGGGGGCCAATATTCAACATTCTTAAAGAAAAGAAATTCCAACTAAGAATTTCATATCCAGCCAAACTAAGCTTCATAAGTGAAGGAGGAATAAGATTATTTTCAGACAAGCAAATGCTTAGGAAATTCATTACCACCAGACCAGCCTTACAGAGATCCTGAAGGAAGCATTAAATGTGGAAAAGAAAGACTGTTACCAACCACTACAAAAACACACTGAAGTCCACAGACCAGTAACACTATAAAGCAACCACACAAACAAGTTGGCATAATATATAGCTAGCAACAAAATGACAGCTGAAATCCATGCATATAAATACTAACCTTGAATGTAAACAAGCTAATGCCCCAATTAAAAGGCACAGAGTGGCAAGCTGGATAAAGAAGAAAGACCCATTGGTATGCTGTCTTCAAGAGACCCATCTCACATGCAATGACACCCACAGACTCAAAATAAAGGGATGGAGAAAAATCAACCAAGTAAATGAAAAACAGAAAGCAGGGGTTGCAATCTTAATTTTAGACAAAACAGACTTTAAACCAACAAAGATCAAAAAAAGACAAAGAAGGACATTACATAGTGGTAAAGTGTTGATTCAACAAGAAGACCTAACTATCCTAAATATACATCCACCCAACACAGTAGCACCTATATTCATAAAGCAAGTTCTTAAAAACCTTCAAAGAGACTTAGATTCCCACATAATAATAGTGGCAGACTTCAACATCCCACTGACAGTATTGGACAGATCATTGAGGTTGAAAATTAACAAAGATATCCGGGAACTGAACTCAACACTGGACCAAATGGACCTGATAGACATCTACTGAACTCTCCACAAAAAACCAAAAGAATATACATTCTTTTCTTAACCACATGGCACATACTCTAAAATCAACCACACCATCAGGCATAAAACAATCCTCAGCAAACGCAAAAAATCTGAAATCATACCAACTACTCTCTTGGACCACAGTGCAATTCAAATGAAAATCAAGAATAAGAAAACTGCTTAAAAGCATATGATTACATGGAAATTGAATAACCTGCTCCTGAATGACTTTTGAATAAATAATGAAATTAAGGCAGAAATCAAGAAGTTGTTTGAAACTAAGGAGAATAAAGATACAACATAACAGAATCTTCAGGACACAGCTAAGGCACTGTTAAGAGGGAAATTTATAGCACTAAATGCACAGATCAAAAAGTTAGAAAGATTACAAACTAATGACCTAATATCACAACAAAAAGAATGAGAGAAGCAAGAGCAAACCAACACCAAAGCAAGCAAATGACAAGAAATAACCAAACTCAGAGCTGAACTTAAGGAGATTGAGACACACACACACAAAAACCATTCAGGCCTGTGCAGTGGCTCATGCTTGTAATCTCAGCACTTTAGGAGGCCAAGGCAGGTGGATAACTTGAGGTCAGGAGTACAAGAGCAGCCTGGCCAATGTGGTGAAACCCCATCTCTACTAAAAATACGAAAATTAGCCAGGAATGGTGGTACATTTCTGTAATTCCAGCTACTCAGGAGGCTGAGGCACAAGAATCACTTGAACATGGGAGGTGGAGCTTCCAGTGAACTGAGGTTGTATCACTATACTCCAGCCTTGGTGACAGAGAGAGACTCCATCTCAAACACCCCCCACCAAAAAAAAAAAAAAAAAAAACCACCCCAAAATACAAAAACCGTTCCAGGGGCTGGTTTTTTAAAAAAAACTGGTAAGATAGACCACTAGCTAAACTAATGAAGAAAAGAGAAATGACTCAAATAAACACAATCAGAAATGACAAAAAAAAATTACCACTGATCCCACAGAAATGCAAACAATCATCAGAGACTATAATGAACACCTATATGCACACAGACTAGGAAATTTAGAAAAAAAATGGATGAATTCCTGGACACATACAGCCTCCCAAGACTGAACCAGGAAGAAACTGAATCCCTGAACAGATAAACAATGAGCTCTGAAATTGAATCGGTAGTAAATAGCCTACCAAACAAAAAAATCCAGGACCAGACAGATTCACAGCCTAATGTTACCAGATGTACAAAGAAGAGCTGGCATCATTCCTACTGAAACTATTCCAAAAAATTGTGGAGGAAGGACTCTTCTCTAACTTATTCTATGAGGCCAGCATCATCCTGATACCAAAATCTGGCAGAGACACAATAAAAAAAGAAAACTTCAGGCCACGGATGATGAACATCCCTGCAAAAATCCTCAACAAAATACTGGTAAACCAAATTCAGCAGCATATCAAAAAGCTTATCCACCACGATCAAGTAGGCTTTATTCATGGGAAGCAAGGTTAGTTCAACATATACAAATCAATAAATGTGATTCATCACAAAAAGAGAATTAAAGACAAAATCCATGATTATCTCCATAGATGCAGAAAAGGAGTTTGATAAACTTCAACATCACTTCCTGTTAAAAACTCTCAATAAACCTGGTACTGAAGAGACATATCTCAAAATAATAAGAGCCATCTATGACAAACCAACAGCCAACATCATACTTAATGAGCAAAAGCTGGAAGCATTAGCTTTGAAATCAGTACAAAAGGAGGATGCCCTCTCTCACTAGTCCTATTCAACATAGTATCAGATGTCCTGACCAGAGGAATCAGGCAAAAGAAAGAAATAAAAGGCATCTAAATAGAAAAAAAGGAAGTCAAACTCTCTCTGTTTTCAGATGACATGATTTTATATCTAGAAAACTCCATAGTCTTAATCCAAAAGTTCCCTCAGCTGATAAACACCTTCAGCAAAATTTTGCGATACAAAATCGAAGTACAAAAATCACTAGCATTCCTATACACTAACAACAGCCAAGCTGAGCGCCAAATCAGGAAAACAATACCATTCACAATTGCTGCAAAAAGAATAAAATACCCAGGAATACAGCTAACCAGAGAGATGAAAGATCCCTATAATGAGAATTATAAAACACTGCTGAAAGAAATGAGAGATGACACAAACAAACGGAAAACCATTTCATGCTCATGAATAGGAAGAATCAATATTGTTAAAATGACCATACTGCTTAAAGCAATCTACAGACTCAACGCTATTCCTATCAAACTACCAGTGACTTTGTTCACAAAACTAGAAAAAACTATTAAAATTAATACAGAACCAAAAAATAGACCTTATGGCCATAGCAATCCTAAGCAGAAAGATCAGAGCAGGAGGCATCACACTACCTGACTTCAAACTATACTATAAGGCTACAGAAACCAAAACAGCATGGTACTGGCACAAAAACACACACATAGACCAATAGAATAGAATAGAATAGAATAGAATAGAATAGAATAGAATAGAATAGAATAGGAGAGCCCAGAAATAAGGCCACACACCTACAACTATCTGATTTTTGACAAAACTGACAAAAACAAGCAATGAGGAAAGGACTCTCTGTTCAATAAATGGTGCTGAGAGAATGGTCTAGCCATATGCAGAAGATTGAAACTGGACCCCTTCCTTTTACCATATACAAAAATCAACTGAAGCTGGATTAAAGACTTAAATATATAACCCAAAACTATAAAAACCCTGAACAATAACTTAGGCAATTTCATTCTGGACATAGGAATGGGCAAAAGTTTCCTATTGAAAATGCCAGAAGCAATTTAAACAAAAGCAAAAATTAACAAATGGGATCTAGTTAAACTTAAGAGCACCTGCATAGCCAAAGAAACTATCAACAAAGTAAACAGACAACCTACAGAATAAAAGAAAATATTTGCAAAGTATGCATCTCAGGGAGATCTAATATCTAGCATCTATAAGGAACTTAAACAATTTACAAGAAACAAACCACCCCATTAAAAAGTGGGCAAAGGGCATGAACAGACACTTTTCAAAAGAAGACATGTATGCTGCCAACAAGCATATGAAAAAATGCAAATCAAAACCACAATGAGATACCATCTCACACGAATCAGAATGGGTACTATTAAAAAGTCAAAAAATAACAGATGCTGGCAAGGTTGTGGTGAAAAGGGAATACTTATACACTATTGGTGGTAATGTAAATTAGTTGAGTTATTGTGGAAAGCAGTGTCACAATTCCTTAAAGACCTAAAAACAGAACTGCCATTCAACCCAGCAATCCCATTACTGGGTATATACCCAAAGGAATATGAATTATTCTATCATAAAGACACATGCACTCATATGTTCATTGCAGCACTATTCACAATAGCAAAGACATAGAATCAACCTAAATGCCCTTCAATGATAGGCTAGATAAAGAAAGTGTGCACATATACACCGTGGAATACTATGCAGCTATAAAAAAGAACAAGATTATGTCATTTGCAGGAACATGGATGGAGCTGGAGGCCATTATCCCTAGCAAATTAACACAGGAACAGAAAACCAAATACCTCATGTTATCACTTACAAATGGGAGCTAAATGGTGAGAACATATGGACACATAGAAGGGAACAACAGACACTGGGGCCTACCTGAGGGTGGAGGTTTGGAAGAGGGAGAGGAGCAGAAAAAAATAACAATTGGGTACTAGGTTTAATACCTGAGTGACAAAATAATTTGTTTAACAAACCCCTGTGACAGAAATTTACCTATATAACAAACCTGCACTTATACCCCTGAACCTAAAATAAAAGTTTAAAAAAATTAAGAAATTAAAAATAAATTTAAAATAAATGGCCAAGCACAGTGGCTCATACCTGTAATCCCAGCACTTTGGGAGGCCAAGGCGGACAGATCATGAGGTCAGGAGATCGAGACCATCTTGGCTAACATGGTGAAATCCCGTCTCTACCAAAAATAAAAAGATTAGCCGGGTGTGGTGGCAAGTGCCTGTAGTCCCAGCTACTTGGGAGGCTGAGGCAGGAGAATCTCTGGAACCCAGGAGGCGAAGGTTGCAGTGAGCAGAGATTGTGTCACTTCACTCCAGCCTGGGCGACAGAGTAAGACTCCATCTCAAAAATAAAATAAAATAAAATAAAAGTAAAAATAAATACAAGTCCCTGTTTATATTACCTGAGTTTATGCTAATGAAGTGACTCATAGTGAGACCCCTAGATAGCTTTAGGATGAGACTGGTTACCAGAAAGACCACACCCATGATTATAGGGTTAGAGCATTCTGACTCGTTCTTCCCAACACTCCAATCTCTTAGGAGAAGAGGGGACTGGAAATTGAGTTCAATTGCCCACAGCCAGTGATTTAATCAACTATGCCTACATAATGAAATCTCCATTAAAAACCCCCAAACAACAGGAGTTTGGAGAGCTTCGTAGTTGGTGAGCACACTGAGGTGCTGGGAGGGTGGCTCTGCCCACCTCACCCACCCCTTCCCCTACTCACCTCTTCCATGTGGTTGTTTCTGAGTTGTTCTCTTTACAATAAACTGGTAATCATAAGTGCTTTCCTGAATCCTGTGAGTTGTTCTAACAAATCATGGGACTTGGAAAGGGGGTTGTGAGAATCCCTGAACTCGTAGTCAGTCTGGTAGAAATGTAGTTGACTGAGGACCCCATTTGTGGCTGGAGCCTGAAGTCGGGGCAGTCTTGTAGGACTGAGTCAACCTGTAGGATCTGTGCTAACTCGAGGTAATTAGTGTCAGAATTAATTGAATTGCTGGACATCAAGTTGATGTCTGAGAATTGAAGGATTGCTTGTTGGTGTTAGAAAAAATATCACAAAGCCAAATATCCATTAATAGATGAATAAATAAATAAATTGTATAATTATTCAACAGAATACTACTCAGCATAAAAAGAAATAAGCTATTGGTATAGGATGTCATAGGATATCATGTAAAAACTTACACTGAGTGAAAGAAGCTAGACAAAAAGAAATATACACTCTATAAATCCATTTATGTAAAATTATAGAAAATGCCATCTAATCTATAGTGGTAGAAGGCAGATCAGTGTTTGCCTGGGGGTGGGGACCAGAGGGAGGGATTACAAAGGGATAGGAGGATTTTGGGGGAGAGGGTGATGATCTGCTCATTATCTTGATTGTGGTGATAGTTTCACAGGCATACACACAAGTCATACTTATCAAATTAAACATTTTAAATATTGCAGTTCATTGTATGTTAATCATACTTGAATAAATCTGTTAAAAAATTTAAATAACTGGAATAAATTATATTCTAATGGTTATCTCTGGGTGGTGAACTTTGAGGAGTTTTTTCTTCATTCTTTATACTTTTGTCTATTTTAAAAATGCCTTCCTATTAGCTTTATGGCAGAAAATGAATGTATAAGGCCGGGCACAGTGGCTTATGTCTGTAATCCCAGTACTTTACGAGGCTGAGGTGGGCAGATCACCTGAGGTCAGGAGTTTGAGAGCAGCCTGGCCGACATGGTGAAACCCTATCTCTACTAAAAATACAATAATTAGCTGGGCATGGTGGTGGGTGCCTGTAATCCCAGCTACTTGGGAGGCTGAGGCACGAGGATCACTTGAACCTGGAAGGCAGAGGTTGCAGTGAGCTGAGACTGTGCCAATGCACTCCAGCCTGGGCAACAAAGTGAAACTCTGAAACTCCATCTCAAAAAGAAAGAAAATGAATGTGTATAGTGAAAAAAGCAAATAGTATGAAAATATTATACAGGGCTGAGAAAATATGATTGATTTTACAGGAACATTGTGAGTTAAGCAATCCTTTTTTGGCCCATCTGGGAACCCAATCACCATTTATAACTAGCTGCTGTGCAAAAATGTGCTTTTCATTCCAAATGCTGATCTTAAATTGAACTCTCTGAACAGTTGTATTTTCTTTTTAACTCTCTTAGCAGCAGGAACCCTTGTTGCAGGTTTTGTTCACAAGTTTCTCTTATTTCCTTGGGATTTTTTTTTTTCATAGAAGAGTAAAATCGTTTCCGAAAAACTGAAGCAATATTTGGCATGGGAAATACAGGAGATGAGGATGGAGGCCAGAGACGTTTTCTGCTTGATTTGTCAGGAAAAGCTTTCAATGTGGTTATGGTCAGAAACAAGACTACAAACATTTCACCTTATTACCGCAAATGCTTGCTTCCTTCTTTAGGTGGCCCTGGTGACAGAACTGCTGGCGAACTAACTGCCTTCTCTTTCCACACACAGCCTCCCTCAACCCGTCAAAGCAGCAAGGCTTATGCAAGCCTCCTATGACAAGACAGCTTCTATCCCATCAGCAGCCTTATCAAATCTGTCCTACAGGCCCCTCAGACCTAAGCGAACACACCTGTTTTCCAGATAAGTTCTCACCACGGGATCAAGGCAATGGTGCACAAAACAAAACAGGCTGAACCTTTCCAAATTGTTGGGACTTATGCCAATTCTTTGAGAGGGCACAACAATCAAATCCAACAGAATTCAGACTTGCTAGGGCCTAAATAAAAATTCTTTAGTCCCCGTGGAACAGGGAAACTTAGGGGTCACTAAGAAAACTTTGCACAAACATTACAGTGGCTTTTTAGAATAACAAAGATAAAATTCTATTTTCTCCCCAATCCCCCCATCGCTATTTGTTGTCTTGGAAACCTCACATACTCTCAGAGACAAAACCTGACCACACCTCAGTCTATTGAAAAAAGTACAACCCAGATGATAAACGTTTTCTCTGATTACACAAAACAGGCTCAACTTCTGTAACCCAACATTATGTTGAACTTTCTTGCTTTCTTCAAAGGGAAAATCGATCTCTTTCTTCTATGAATCTGCCCCAACATCTAGCAGTAATAATGACACAAAATAGGCATTCGAAAATGTACATATGACTTATGCACACTGTTTTGTTGACAAACTCCAAATACTTCATGAAGTGTAGATAAATGCATCATTAAATGCTTCAAAGTAATTGATGGAATGGAAGAATAGCTCAAAACATTTCTCATTATTTAATATTATCCTTGTTGCTGTTACTTTTGCCAATTTCTTAAGGTATAAAGGCAAGTAGGGTGCTGCAGTTACTTTAAGCTGTGCATTTCAGCATTCTGTTCCCCTTATTCCAAACTACTGTAATGGCTAACTTTTCAAGAAGTACTTTGTTGAAAAATAATTTCTGTCATTGTATCCCTTTTAAAAAGAGTAATGTTTGTGTCACCGAGCTTTTCAGTTGTAAGCAACAGAAACCGCTTCTAGCTAATTTAAGCAGAAAAGGAATTTATGAAAGGATAATGGTAGCTCGCAGAAGCTTGGGCTGGGCCAGAGAATCAGCCAAGCACAATGCTCACAATGCCACAGTAAACTTCTCCCTCAAAGAGACCATGGTCCCTGGTATTGGGCCCACATGCTGCAGACTGTACAGCTAAAATCTCTAATGCACACTGGGCACTGCCACCAAAATAGCCACCACCGCAGCCTCCGGAGACAGATGGGAGATGTCATCACTGTGGCCACCTGTGACAGGATGTGTTGGGAGTGGTCTTGCTCCTTTGTGTCACCAGTTTCCAATTCTAAATCCAGGGCAGAAACAAAACTGAGATTCAAATCTTAGTTACAAAGGTGGTAGGAAAGTAGGTATCTAGCATATTTGCTCTGTGAGTGGAAGGTGTCTGTCTCCTAATGTCAGATGCTGGGGCCATGAATATCCTCTACAAGACTGTTTTGTTATTACTCTCTCAAGGAATAAGAGATTGAAAAATATCTAATGTACAGCTGCTAAGCACCATTAAATGTTGTCTCTGTAACAATAACACAGAGAAAATAAGTGAAACTTAGAATGTGTATACAGGCAAGCATTGGGGACAGTCATGTATAGAAATGACATCAGGGAGGCTGTGAAAGTTCTGAAAGTTCATACTAAATTATGTGTTTTTCAAAGACATCTGTTTTGCAAAGAGCTTCAGATCCTAGATCTAGTCTAACACATACATAGAATAGGCTAATAAGCTAAGTGTCAGAGAGTAGCTTATTCAATGAGGCACAACGTACCCTCGTAGAGGAAGGCCTAGAACTTACACCTCTGAAGTTTGTCTGCTGCACATCTTCCAAGTACAAGGCATACTTTAAGGATGTGTTCGTCTTAGAACAACCATGTCAATTTGCACCAAAATTACTACATGTTTAATGTAAATGCAGAAGCCTATTCCAGGCTTCGATTTTAGCTTTGCTTTTCATTAGGTTGTCTTGCGTTGATACGAATCTTACTTGCTTTCCTTATGTTGCCTACCAGTGATGTAGACACATCATCTAAAACAAAGAGGGAGGTGAATCCAGCCAGAAGTCAGAAACCCCCAGGTAAGGCAACCCCAGCAACGCTAGCCATGTGCAGGCTCCTAAAGGGCTCTCCCAGCTGAGACTGTGTGCATTGCAGCTGTATAGGTCTTAGTTAGAGGACTTTCCTTCCTGTGCTGAAACCATGTCACCTCTCACAGCAAATGGATTACCAGTGAGATTGCTAATTTCATTGTCCAGCCATTTGTCCAGTAGTCCAGGTGTTATGAACTCAAATGTCTATTAGGGGGTCAAACAAGTAACATAAATGAAGCTCTCTAAGGTAATACAGTTGAAAGTGGAGGGAAGCTATAGTAAACTGAAGGCTGCTTCTAGAAAAAACAGTTAGATGCCTACCTTACTTTTTACACCAAAATAAATTCAGGGAATCAATTTAATCAATATATATAATTGATCAATTACATATCTATCAAAGCAACAACTCCTTTTTAAGACCTAAGAAATGGCGATATCCACAAGTAGATGAAGCCATGTTACATTTTCTTACTGAGATACATGTAAAAGGATTGGCTGCCATACTCCAAGCAGTCCAACAGAAGTCAAGAAAAACGTCCAGTCCCTTAGAATAGATGAAACAAATTTCAAAACAATGAGGGTCTGACTTGACTGATGTATGGATCAGGCAGGACCAGCATTAAGGCATGATGTCATGATTTTATTGGAATTTGCTTTCTTAGTGAACGCAAAATAATGGTGCATCTTGCAATTGATAGTGTCTTAGAAATACTGCATACTTATTTGTATTTTGTGGATGTAATACCTTTGAAAGGACACGTAAGAATGGTTATAGCGATTGCATCTGGGGAATTGGGGAACAGTATATTTATACCCCTTCATAACTTTGAGATTTTATACCAAACACAAGGATCAGCTATTCAAAAATCTGTACAAGTAATAATAATAAAAAGAAAATGGTGGCGTTTTATGTGCTAGTGGAGAATAAAATCTAAAACATACTATAAACATTTTTTAATGTACACACATAAGTAGGCAGCACTGCTTAGCTTCAGTTCAATTCATCTTGCAGGAATGCAGAGCCAGTGTACCCAGATCTCATTTTTCAAGAAAAGCTTGAACTCTAGATTTTATGTGAAATCTTCTAATTTTTAAGGTTGACAAACAATTCAAATTCTTTCAAACATAATTAGGGATAACAAAACCCATCTGTGGGTAGGCTGGGGCCCTGGACTGTCACTTTGGGACATTCACATTGTTCCTGACGGTGGCCCTCTTGCATACGCTTATGCAGGTTGTTTGGGGTGTCTGCCAAGGGGACAGGTCAGAATTGAAATACAGACCTGTGCTTTTTTCCCTGAGCCATGGACTGTGGCACAGAGCTGCGTGATCTTGGAGGGAAGGACACAAGCATTCCAGTCTGCTCACCAAGCACCACACCAAACTCACCAAGTTTTCCCAAAAAGTGTGTCTTCTTCCAATTCAAGAAAAGGTGGTCTGTAGGTTTGTGATGGCTTTGCCTGATGAGGAAGTTCAGGAATCTTAGTTTTTAAAGATGAAACTTAAACCCAGATCTGCTTTTTTTTTTCCCCTGCTGTAAAATAGATAACTTTTCTCTCTCTTGGATTATGCACTGTTTGAGGTGAAAGATTTGCTAGCTCAGAGCCAATTGTGGTGCCTCCCCATGTATGCACAGGGTTCTGAGGTCCTGTGACTGTCTTGGTTCATCAGGAGTTGACCAAGATGGACATGTAGATTGTCAAGGAGCCAGTTCTTTTCGCCTTGTTTGATGAAAATCACCTGCCAACACTTGTAAGTTTATTCCACCTTTCTGTAGCTGAGTGCCCAGCCCTTGGCTGTCACCACTACCGGCTCACCTCCCCACCAGCCAATACATTACATTGAAGCTAAAGGAAAACAATTTAAATCAGTAGAGCTGTTTGTTGTCTTGAGAGTTAATTGAGATAATGCACCCAATGGGTTTGGCGTGGTGTCTAGCACTTAGTAAACTCCTAACGGTCACACTTTAAAAATGAATTGAGATGTAGGATTCATATGTAAAGCGCTAAAAGTCTTCACACCTTATCAAGTTAGAAGCAAAACATCTTTTGCTATAAGCTATCAAAGCCCTAGTCTGCCATCCTAGACTCCCCCACACACTGGTTATTACAAGTTGTGGATTCACTTTAATTTGGAGGCTTCAGTCTAGATGCCCCTTGGTAGCACTGGAAAACAGAGAAGAGCAAGGGAAAATCAGAGGCAGAAAAGTTACTCCTGCCTTTTGGCTTTTTTCTCTCTATTCAGCAGTGTTAACTCTACCCACATAGTACACAGGCTACTAAGAAACTGGCCATGGTGTAAGTTGAGACATTGACTCTGGTTTGGGACAAAGCAGTCTCTAGATTTTCCACACATTGCGCGTCCCATATTCCCATATCAAAAGGGTGAAAAATAACCTGCAGTATAGCATAGTGGCTTCAAGTCTAGGTCCTTCCTCATATGAAATAGTGATGATTAAAACAGTAATGGCGGTAATAGTACTCATTTCTAAGGAGTAAATGTAGTAATACCTGTAAAGTGTTCAGCACACTCCTGGGCACTGAGAGCTTTTTTTTTTTTTTTTTTTCCTAGATGAAGTCTCGCTCTGTCACCAGGCTGGAGTGCAGTGCAGTGCAATTTCGGCTCACTGCAACCTCCACCTCCTGGATTCAAGCAATTCTTCTGCCTCAGCCACCTGAGTAGCTGGGACTACAAGTGCATGCCACCATGCCCAGCTAATTTTTGTATTTTTAGTAGAGACAGGGTTTCACCATGTTGACCAGGATGGTCTTCAACTGCTGACCTCGTGATTGGCCTGCCTCAGCCTCCCAAAGTGCTGGGATTACAGGCCTGAGCCACCGTGCCTGGCCACTGGGAGCTATTATTAAGCACTGAAAAGTAGGACTTAATGAAACTTTATTTGTTCATTATACACTAATCAGGTGCCTTCTGTCTCTCTTTCTGCCAGGCATGGTGCTAGAAAGAAGGGAAGACTGAGGCTTTGAGTGGTTTGTGGTCTAAGAGAATAACAACTTAGGATAGGACGAAAGATGGAAGACATGATTGTATCTTGATGAGTCACCATCTGAAGGCAACGGGAGTGTGCCTGGCTTGTGGGAATTTTGTGTTTTGCACAATTGTACATGGATCATGTTGCTACCCGTACTATAGCTTGAACTTTGCCTTCCATGTGGAGCCAAGTGGGATCAACAATTGGGTAGTTTTGACAAAGCTATGACTCATAGAATGAAAGGAATCTTGAGCTCATTTACTTTACTTCATTCCTTGCACTGGTCCTCAGGAAGGCCAATGCCCAAATAATCCAAAATATCTAGGGCTGTCCTTTTCTTCCCAGGGCTGTCTGTGGTGGAGACTTACTGTTCTCCCTGGAGAGCCACTTGTTTAAGAGCCTCTAATCAAGAGTACTTCTTTCTCATAAATAACCTCATTTTCCTGAAGTGAATCGAGCATGTTTTCTCTTAACGAAGGGAAATGAGTCAGGCAGAGTTTCTATAGGTCACAGGTAGCTCAGTGCCCTTCCCACTCCTGCTGATATTCATCCTCAAGGGCCACTCATGGCCTTGTCAGTTTCTCTTTGAGAGAGGCATGAGAATGCCATTCTGCTGCATTCCACAGGGAGAATATTCAGGAAAGACCTTCCTGAGAGTTTGGTTAAAGGTTAAAGCTTAGTTAAACTGGAAACACTGTATTGTTGTTAAAGAAGTGTCACCAACTTTTCACTACCTTGGCGGGGCGGGCGTGGGGAGGGGGGTGGGAATCTGAAGTATGTTTTATTTGCTTTTTCCATTGGTTTCTGTGACATAATTAGGGCAGCATCTGCAGGGGGATGGGTCCCCAAGGTTAAGGAACCCCTCACTCATCTTTATCTCAGCCAGGAGCATGCATACTTCTTGAGGCAGGGAGATCGCTCCTTCCAATGGATATTGTTCCACCTACCACCTAGAGTTTTTTAAAGCATTAAACAAAATATTATAAATAAGGAAGCTAGGACATAGTATGCCTTCAAGTAAACATTCATTTCTTTTCTTCTAGGCTGGAAAGTTCTTTCCTAAACTGATCTCAATTCAACCTCTGTCTTGCACCCAGGTTGGTTCTCACTCCACCTTCTGAGTCAGCATGAAGCAAGCACACTTCTCTACATGACAGCTCTTGATGTGTTTGAGACAGCTGCCTTCAGTCTCTTCATCTCCAGCCATATTTCATGTTCCTCAGTCACTATCTCAAGCATGGCCTGCTCTGAAAAGCCCAGCTAAAATAGACCTTCCTTTGCAGTTATTCTACAGTCACCTTGTTTTCTTCAAGCACTTTCCACCATCTGAAATTTTCTTGCTCATGCATTTGTTATTTTCTTATTGTTGATGATAATAGGCTCTTTGAGGGCAGGGATCCTGTGTGTTTTATACACTACTGTTTTTTGCACCTAAAACTGTGACTGGAAAGCACTCAACAAATATTTGTTGGTTATTTGTCGAATGAGTAAATGAACAAGTCTGAAACCAAATTCTTTCAGCCATTCCTTGTAAAATTGGACTCTATTCTGTTTCCTTGGCTCAGGTAACCAGGTAGCTCTATCCTATAGATGGCAATGAAGGGTAAAGGAGCAAAATCAGAGCAAGAAGCATCTGCTCTTCACTTCTCGTTCTTCTTCCTTTCGATGCAGTGTGATACTGAGAGTAGCAAAGACTGTCAAAATTCAGATCTGATATCTGCTGGTATTTTACTGTCTGACTTTCGAAAAGTCTCTCAACCTTTCCGAGCTTCAGTTTTCTCATATAGTGTGATGGTTAATATTGAGTGTCAACTTGATTAGGATTGAAGGATGCAAAGTATTGGTTTATATTGAGTGTCAACTTGATTAGGATTGAAGGATGCAAAGTATTGGTTTTGGGTGTGTCTGTAAGGGTGTTGCCAAAGGAGATTAACATTTGAGTCAGTGGGCTGGGAGAGGCAGACCCAGCCTTAATCTAATCAGCTGCCTGCGCATAAAGCAGGAAGAAGATGGAAGAGCAGACTTGCTGAGTCTTCCAGCCTCATCTTCCTCCCATGCTGGATGCTTCCTGCCCTCAAACATCAGACTCCAAATTCTTCAGCTTTTAGACTCTTGGACTTACTCCAGTGGTTGGCTCTTAGGCCTTCTGCCACAGACTGAAGGCTGTACTGTTGGCTTCCCTACTTTTGAGGCTTTGGGACCAGACTGATCCACTACTGGCTTCCTTACTCCTCAACTTGCAGACGGCGTATCATGGGACTTCACCTTGTGATCATGTGCATCGATTCTCCTTAATAAACTCCCTTTCATATATCCACATATTTTATTAGTTCTGTCCTTCTAGAGAGCCCTGACTAATACATATAAAAAATCTAGAAGTCAGACAACTTGGTCTGGAAGGTGCCCTGGGGCTCAGAAGTTCTGTCAGTGGAAATAAAAATGCCAAAAAGGAGCCCCAGTGTGGCTCAAGTGCACTTATGATCTGGTCATTTTCCCGTAGCAAAGGATCAGTGGCTCCCAAACCCAGATGTATATTCAAATCACCTAGGAAGTCTCTTTTATTAAATCAGCTTTATCAAGGTATAATTTATATGCAATTAAATGACACAGTTTAAGTGTACAGTTATATGAGTTTTGACAAATGTATACACCCATGTAACTGCCACTCCAATCAAAATACAGAATATTACTATCACACTGGAAAGTTCCCTTATGCCCTGTTACAGTTGATCCACCTAATCTCCTGCACTATACAACCACTGACCTGATTTCTATAACTATTGGTAAGTTGTACTCATTCTATAACTTTATATATGTATTATATATACACACATTTTATATACACAGATACTTTATATGTTATGTATATGTGTGTGTATATATATGCACACACACACATACAGTGTGTACTCTTTTGTGTCTGGTTTCTTTTGTTCAGAATCTTGTTTCTGAGATTTGTTTATGTTGCTGCTTATATCAGGAATTGGTTCTATTTATATATCTGAGTAATTCTCCATCCTAGGAAGCTTCTTAAATGTAGATTTCTGCGCCCCGATGACACTCTTGACATTAGGATCTCTGAAGTCCAGAAATCTGTGAGTTTAACATGCTCCAGAGCAAATTGTTACGGAGAATTTGGGCTTAGGTGGCTTTTAATTACGGAGTTTTTCTCTCAAGTTCAAATAGCTCCCATAATGCAGGTGTTTGTGGTTAACAGCAAATTGGTCACAGTTTATGTGTAGGCCTGAGAGCCCCCTTTTTTGTTGTTGGGCCATCTTAGCCAGATCTGTGGCCTGACTTAGCTCATGAACTTCCTGGTGCCTGTAACACATCCCAGAGTGTAGGCTCTGCAAACACTCTTTCAGCTTTAAGGTACCTGTAAATTGAATTATGGGTCCCAGTGTTCACAGGTAAGTCTATAACCTTAATCTATGAAAGCTCAGCCCTGTCACGGAAACGGAAAGGTGTTCTGAATAGCTGCTCATTTCAATTTAGCTGCTGGAATTACTCATGACAGTTTTATGAGATGTTTTACTGTCTGGGAAAGGTTATTTTTTTTCTCCTTAACAAACGGGGGAAGCATTCTTTGACTATGGTACAAAAACGCCACCTTCAGGAAGGAAATATAATGTTCTTTTAGACTACAGTTCATTTTCTTATATGAAAACTTTAAAAAATCTTGAGTTTAACATGCAGTTTTTAAATAAACTTTATTTCATATTTTAAAAATAGACTTTCAATTTTAGGTTCAGGCAAAATTGAGTGGAAGGTACAGAGATTTCTATACCCTCCCTGCACCTTCATACACAAAACCTCCTCCACTGTCACTATCCCTCATCAGAGTGTCACATTTGTTACAATCAATGAACCCACGTCATTATCTCTCGGAGACTATAGTTTCACTAGAGTTAACTCTTAACGTACATTCTGTGGGTTCTATAAATGTATAATGACGTGTATAATATCGTACTGACAGGTTCACTGCCTGATACGGTTTGACTGTGTCCCCACTCAAATCTCATCTTGAATTCCCAGGTGTTGTGGGAAAGACCTGGTGGGAGGTAATTGAGTCATGGGGGCAGGTCTTTCCTGTGCTGTTCTTGTAAGTCTCATGAAGTCTGATGATTATACAATGAGGAGTTTCCCTGCACAAGCTCTTCTCTTTGCCTGCTGCCGTCCACGTGAGATGTGACTTGCTCCTCCTTGCCTTCCACCACGATTGTGAGGCTTCCTCAGCCAGGTGGAACTGTAAGTCCATTAAACGTATTTCTTTTGTAAATTGCCCAGTCTCAGGTATGTCTTTATCAGCAGTGTAAAAACAGACTAATGCAGTGCCCTAAAAATCCTCTGTGCTCTGCCTGCTCACCCCTCTGTTCTCCCTAACTCCTGCTAACCACTGATCCTTTTACTATCTCTATAGTTTTGCCTTTTTCAGAATGTCATATATTTAACAGTTGGAATCATACATTATGTAGCTTTTTCAGACTGGCTTATATCAATCAATATGCATTTATCATTCCCCTAGGCCTTTTCATGGCTTGAGCTTATTATTATTTTTTTTTAGTACTTAATAATAGACCACCATTTATGTATCCATTCACTCACCAGAGGGTATCTTGGTTGCTTCTAAGTTTTGGCAATTATTAATAAAGCTACTGTAAACATTCATTTACAGGTTTTTGGGTAAACACATTAAGTTTTCAACTTCTTTGAGTTAATACCAAGGATCATGATTACTGAATTGCATAGTGAGAATATGCTTAGTTTTGTGAGAAACTATCAAACTGTCTTCCAAAATGGTTGTACTATTTTGCATTCCCATTAACAATGAATGAGAGATCCTCTTGTGTGACATTCTTGCTGACATTTGGTGGTTGTCAGTGTTTTGCATTTTGGCTATTCTAGTAAGTGTGATATCACTGTTGTTTTAATTTGCAGTTCCCTAATGACATACTATGTGCAGCATCTTTTCATATGCTTATTTGTCATCTGTATGTCCTCTTTGTTGAGGCATCTGTTCAGGTCTGTTGACTATTTTTAAATTCCTAGAAAAATTCCTTTTCTAGGAATTTTTATTGTTGAGTTTTAAGAATTCTGTGTATATTTTGGATATTAGTCCTTTATCTGCATGTCTTTTGTAAATATTTACTCCAAAACTGTGGCTTGCTTTCTCATTCCTTTGACAGTGTCTTTTGAAAAGCAGAAGTCTTTAATTTTAATAAAGTCAAATTTATCAGTTATTTCCTTCATGGACTGTGCCTTTTTATGTATCTAAAAAGTCATCACCAAGGTAATCAAGATTTTCTCCTATGTTATCTTCTAGGAGTTTTGTAGTTTTGCATTTTGTATTTAGGTCTGTGACTCACTTTGAATATATTTTTGTGAGGGGTGGGAAGTCTGTGTCTACATCCTTTTTATTCCTTGTGAATGTTCAGTTGTTCAACTCTTTGTTGAAGATACCCTTTGTTTCTTTGTATTGTCTTTCTGGGCTCTCGCTTCTGCTCCATGGATCTGTCTATCCTTTCCTCAATACCCCAATGTCTTAATTACTGTAGCTTTATAGTAAGTCTTGAAATCTGGTAGTGTCAGTCCTCTGTCTTTTTCTTTCCTCCAATTTTTTTTTTGGCTCTTCTGGGTCTTTTGCTTCTGCTCTGTGTCTTAAATATTTTGAAATATTATTCAAAAATAGAAGCAATGACCATTCCAGGCCACACTGAATTATGTAAACAGGTTTATCAAGCATCCCTTTTATTAGTGTATTAGTTTGCTCTTATGCTGCTAATAAAGACATGTGAGACTGGGTAATTTATAAAGGAAAGAGGCTTAACTGACTCACAGTTCAGCATGGCTGCAGAGGCCTCAGGAAAATTATAATCATGGCAAACATGTTTTTCTTCACATGGCAGCAGCAAGAAGAAATGCAGAGTGAAGTGGGGGGGAAAGCTCTTTAAAAAACCATCAGATCTTGTGAGAATTCACTATCATGAGAACAGCATGGAGGTAACTGCCCCCATGATTCAATTACCTCCCACTGGATCCCTCCCATGACACATGGAGATTATGGGAACTACAATTCAAGATGAGATTTTGGTGGGGACACAGCCAAACCATATCAGGTAGTATGGACATTTTAATAATAGTGATTCTTCCAATCCATGAACATGGAATATCTTTTCATTTTTTTGTGTGTCCTCTTCAATTTCTTGCAGCAATGTTTTATTGTTTTTATTGTAGAGATATTTCACTTCTTTGATTAAGTTTATTCCCAGGTACTTTATTTTATTTATAGCTATTGTAAATAGGATTACTTTTTTGATTTATTTTTCAGAGTGTTCACTGTTAGTATATAAAAATGCTACTGATTTTTGTATGTTGATTTTGTATTCTGCAAATTTACTGAAGTTGTTTATCAGTTCTAATAGTTTTTTGGTGGAGTCCTTAGGTTTTTTCAAATATAAGATCATATCATTTGTAAACAGGGATAATTTGACTTCCTCTTTTCCAATTTGGATGTTATTTATTTCTTTCTCTTGTCTGATTGCTCTAGCTAGGATTTCCAGTACTATGTTGAATAACAGTGGTGAAAGTGGGCATCCTTGTCATGTTCCAGATGTTAGAGGAAAGGCTTTTAGTGTTTCTCCATTCAGTATGATACTAGCTGTGGGATTGTCATATATGGCTTTTATTATGTTGAGGTATGTGGTCATTTCATTTCAATCCAGTCTTTTGGATTACAAAAAAATCTATCTTAAAATAAATGTGCTGGTTTCTCTTTAGTCTATGTGCTATTAAATAAATCCTTTTTTGATTGGCTACAATTAAGTATTATGAATTCTACCACTATAGTTTACCTTTTGTTCACGGTTAGTTTCATGATGGTTTCAACTATTTATTGTATCTTTCAACATCTTTTATGTGGCTAATACTGTTATAAAAATACAAAGGAATATAAATTACAGCTTCATCCTTCCAGGAACTTAGAGATCCACTGGGGAGTCAAGAGAGACATTGAGAATAGCCAAGGGACATTGCAAAGCAGAGTGAGATTAATCACCAAAATGAATAATGCTGATTATAAGCGCTAAAGAAGGTCTGGGAAATGGCAGAGCAGTGTGGTTTGGAGGTATTGGGGAAGGTCATAGAGAGAAGGCAGTAAAGAAATTGGTCCTCATGGAGTAGGCTGAATTTGCAACTGTGTGAAAGGAAGAGGAAAAGTAATTTCTTCTGGTCAGCATGAGTAATAACTTGGAGTTGGGAATAAGCATGGCGTGCGTAAGAAGAGCATAAGCAGAGCATGAAAGAAATGGTCATAGGGGCTCAGATGAATGTAGCAGTCTCTCCTTAAGATGTGGTTCTTTGTGGTTTTATTTCCTATAATGATAAAGGAAGGAATTTTTTTACATTTTTATAAAACAAACCAGAACTGTGATTTAGTTTCATATAATATGTAGCTCATTATAAATAATTGTAGCTATTAGAAATATAACAAAATGATTAAGTTACCTTCCCTCAGGAAGTTGGGATATGGGATAGCCTTTCCTTCTTTCCTATTACATTTTTGTAAGATAGTAAGAGAGCTGGCCTGGCTGGAAAGTGGACTGCTGCATCATATGTAGGATGTAGGCAGGTCCTACGTCCCATTAATAATAACTGGCTTTCACTACTCCAGTTTCTTCTGGGAATCTTTTTGCCCACCCACGAAAATAAGGAACTATTGCAGAGCATGGAAGCCCTTTCCTATTGTTGTAAAGACAGAATTGGTTGCTGCATCCATAGAGAAATGTCTAGTGTGCTAAATATGAAGACTTTTGAATTTCCTGCAGCTTTCAGTTGAGTCTCAGTTCTCCATGTGTCTGCTCACTCAAAATGTACTGCATATGTGGCTTATCATTATCAGGTTTTAATGCTAGTAAGGAAGCCTGCATTGTAGGCCCTTGTGGTACTAATGCCAGAGGTTGCCTCTGCTACCCGTCTATGGAGTAAGATGGTAGCACGCAATATTAATGGTGCTCTCTGGGGTTGTAGGACACAGATCATCTCTGTAGTTCCTAGCCTACTCTGAAGAAATTTAAAAGTAGCAGCATCAGTTACAAAAGCTATAAGAAAGTTTCAATCTCAACTTCCAAAACCACTGTCCTTTTTCATAAAATAGCACAAGTGTATTTCTCTCTCTTCAGCACTGACCACTTATGAAATTTCCCACTGTGAAAGGTAATATTAATAGTTTGTATATATATTCTCTTGAAAAGCTTTCTCATTAATGTGAATTAAGAATGCCATTCATTTATTATTCTTCAACACAGTCAACAAGTGTTTATTGACTACTCACGTTGCAAAAAGCCCATGCTTAGTGATGAGAGCACATTAGACACCAAAACAGATAGTCATTACTCCCAGGGCATTTAGAGTTTAGTAGGAAAGGCAAAAAATACACCACAGCAATAAAAATGCAACAAGTGTTCATATGGGAGGAATACAAGGTGAGGACATATCAAAAACCTATTCTGATGGATAGGGAGAATGAGAAATTAGTCAGACAATGGGAAGAAGAAGAATGCCATAGAGAGAGGAATATCAGTATTCCTCTCTCTGTAGCAGAGGACCAGTATTGCTGGAGCAGAGAATGTGGGAGAAAGGGGTACAAGCCAAGACCAGAGGAGCAGGGGTCTAATGATAATGGCCTCTGTGAGTCTTCTGGAGGAGGGTGTGAATTTTATCAAAAGGGCAATAGGAGGTCATTGAAGAATTTAAAATAGAGGAGCAGAATGTGCCCGCCATGTCCGTGGAGAGAGGCTGAGGCGGCTGGGCTTCGGCCCAAGGCCTTGGGCGCCGGGAAGGCGAAGATGTCGGCTTCCTTAGTCCAGGCAACTGTCCGGGCTGTGAGCAAGAGGAAGCTGCAGTCCACCCGGGCTACTCTCACCCTGACACCTTCAGCAGTAAACAAGATAAAGTAGCTTCTTAAAGATAAGCCTGAGCATGTAGGTGTAAAAGTTGGTGTCTGAACCAGGGGCTGTAATGGCCTTTCTTATACTCTAGAATATATGAAGACAAAAGGAGATTCTGATGAAGAAGTTATTCAAGACGGAGTCAGAGTATTCATTGAAAAGAAAGCACAGCTAATACTTTTAGGAACAGAAATAGACTATGTTGAAGACAAATTATCCAATGAGTTTGTGTTCAATAACCCAGACATCAAAGGAACTTGTGGCTGTGAGGAAAGCTTTAATATTTGAAATCTCAGGACTCTTCTAGCTGTAGGTTCTAGGAAAGCTGGTGGAAGCCTTGGGCCTCACTGCATAAATCATGTGACTGTCACATGCTTAATGTATGGCTGCCTTGTAAGGAAAATAAAGTGATGCATTTTGAAAATGAAGCCAATATGTTAGCTCCAGAAGAAATGATATTTATATTCTCTGTAGGGGACAGAAAATGAGAAGCCATCACTGTCTTTGGATCATTTAGATCTCTTGCATCCTTTGTTTTAGAACCAGTTTTATTAAAGTTGACTTCCTGGGAAAAAAATAAAAAAATCAAAAAATAAAATAAAATAGAGGAGCAAAATGTGCATATTAGAACAATGTGCCTTGTACTCCCTACTTAAACACAGACACAGACAAAGGCTTGTTTACAAACGCTAAGCAGCAGCAAACCTCCATATTGAGTCCCAGTTCTACCACATATTCAAATAGTCACCTGTTAGTGTTATTTTTCATTTTGGATCAGAGTGAAATATGGAAAAGGAAACCAAAAGTAGTATTGGTACTTAGAATTCTCTGGGATTCAGAGATTTCTGTGAGCCAGGATAATTTAGAATATGTCTGATGCTGGCTGGAAGTGGTGGCTCACACCTGTAATCCCAGCATTTTGGGAGGCCAAGGCAGGTGGATCACGAGGTCAGGAGTTTGAGACCATCCTGGCTAACATGGTGAAACCCTGTATCTATTAAAAATACAAAAATTAGCTGGGTATGGTGGTGCATGCCTGTAATCCCAGCTACTCAGGAGGCTGAGGCAGGAGAATCACTTGAATCTGGGAGGCGGAGGTTGCAGTGAGCCGAGATCACACCACTGTACTCCAGCCTGGCAACAGAGTAAGACCCTGTCTCAAAATAAAAAAGAAAAGAAAGAAAGAAAAAAGAAAAAGATTGATGTTTCAAAATCATGAAGGAAACTGTTTTTATAGTGTCCAGATCAAAAAGAGTGAAAGGAAACAGCCATAATATTGCCAGTGGTTATCTCTATTATGAGTGATTTTTGTTTCATTCTTTATATTTTTGGGTAGTTTCCAGATTTCTGTGTTGTTTTTATAATTGGAGAAAACATTACCTTCATTTTGAGTATAATTATAGAAATGAAGTTAAACTTTCCAGAATTTTTCTTCTTTCTTTTATTGTTTTATCATCAAAATTTCATGTTTGCATATCCTCAAGGTCATGAAGGGCATGTTTAGATTCATTATTCACTATGCAGGATCCTGAGACTCTAGAGGAAAAGTCCTGAGAGGCCAGACTCACACAGAGGTGATAAATTCCAGTTCACCATTGATTTTTATAGAAGCGGCCTTCCTTCAGTCTCTTCTTCCCCTAAGCAGCATTAATAAGGGAATTCATGTCTTCTTTCAAATTTAATGTTTAGCCCTAGCCTGCCGCTGAAGCAGGTTCCTGCAACTGACACAGCTTTCCTTCTAAAATCTTATTTTCTGAATTATCTCAGAAAACATACTTAGAGGAGGTGGTAAAGAATGGGCCATTGTCAGATGTACAACTTACTGGAATGACCTGGATGACTTGGTAAAGGCCTTACTTGACAGTAGTGACGTGGCCTTCATTTTACCAGAGAGGAAAATGAGACCCAGAGAAGTTACGCAACTTGACTAAGGCATGGAGCTAATTAGTGGCATAACTGGGTCTAGCTCACATTTTCCTATTCCAAAAATATTGTTCTCCCTCCATTATATTGCCTGCACATTAATGATGACCACCTGGGGAGGAGGTTTTCGTAGGGGCAGGATGACAGGCTAGTGGTCTTATAACAGGGGCCAAAAGGACTAGGGAAGTGGAAGGAGTGAGGATGGAAATCAACAGGGTAAGGGGATAGGTGCCAACCTCAGGGCAAGGTTCAAACAATGCAGTCTAATCCTAACTGGGCTGGCAAGTTGTCTTTGATTGGTCCATCCGGCTGAGTTCTCCAAGCTGTATTGCCTGCACTGCACCCAGCTGGCAGGATACAAACCATTTGAAAAATATGCGGAAATTGCTACACACCAGGGAGCGTCTGTGAAAAATACTGTCCACAAATGAGCTGGCAGGGGCTCAAGGACTGCCAAGTCACCCTGCTCCAGCGGGTTTGTCTGAAGCAGTGCCGGAGTTGTTTCCCAGATGGGCTACTCAGCTGCTCTAACTGCTTGGGCCTGATGGGACAGTTTTTGCAGAATGTTTCTCTAATGCAGAAAATATGTTCTTGAAAGTCTATGGGTACATCAGAATCTCTTACCGAGAATCATGTTTTTCAAATGTATTCATGAATAATCCTGTGGTGATTCTCTATAGTTCTTCCTCCAAAGTGAAGAATTTTTCACAAATAATTTGCTGTTTCATAAATCTGTGTTTTTGATGCAAAACCACCCAGGGTCATTTGACTGAAGAAATTCCAGGGCACTGAGACATTCTGTGCTTTTGTATGTTGCTGCTGGGGAACGGGAAGGGTGAAGCAGAATTAGGCCCTTTTCCCAGTGGGCTGGGATCATGGGGATTACCTCGCCCTGTTGGGAATTTGCCCAGTTTCTTATTCCAATGGCTGCTTAAGAAATCAGAGCTAGAGAAACCTAACCCAGCACGTTAGCTCATCCTGTTCTATCCCAGGCTATTCCCAACATCCTTCAGTGATTTTTTTCTTGTCATCTACATCCTAATGTCCCCTCCAAAGTGCCAATAATGTCCTCAACAAGATATCATGTAAATACTTTGGTTTGAGCTCAGAGTCCATGTTCTTTTATCTTGTTTGGGAATGAGACTGCCTGCTGACATCTATTGACCGGATGCTACTTTCTCTGATCTTTTCTCCTGCTAGGTAAGATCAAGCAGTTCACCAGATAAAGCTGGTCTGAGTTTTAATAAAACAGTTGAAATTAAAAGGATAAAATGTTTGCTCACCATCTGAATCAAATACACCAGCTGTTTTGTTCACGAACTTCTACCTTCTTAGTGACCTGTCTAGTGGCTTCTGTTTACTTTAATCAGGTGCAAGACCATAGAGGCTGAGAAGGAAGAGAAGTCAGTGACAGAAATAACCTCACCAACAGCAAGACCCCTGGAGAAGCTAAAAACATTCCAGGGAGAGCAGACAACAACTCTTAGAGCAGAATTCCCAAGGAGTCAGTTATGGTTTCTACAAGGGCTTTTGTCCTGCTGTTCCTGCCCCTACATTGACCTTTTAGCTCCAGTAAGTCCAGAGGCTTTCTGCAGAGAGAACTGAGTCAGAGTGTGGAAAAGAGGCTTTGGGCAGCTAAGAGGTGTGAGAGAGAAAGAACAAGCGGAGAGACGATTTTAAGTAGTACTTAGTGACAGAAATGGAATCTCCCTTAATTTCTTTAAAAACAAAAGTAAAAAATGGAATTTCTTTTTATTACTTTTGGTTCCCGGATGGTGTTTTCTAACTGTATCTAAGTATCAGCTGAGCCATAAACCCCATAATATACATTGGGGTTTATCCAATGTATATTAAAAAATCTTTTCTTTTAATAAACAGGTTGGGAGTGGGGATGAAGGGTTATTTTATTTCAGAAATCCTTCAGAGATACCAAGGACTCAACCCACTGAGTCTCAATGGAAGCCCCATAGGAGACACTGAGTTTGGCAGAGACTACTTTGTCCCTTGTCAACACAGCCCTTAGATGGGTCCAAGCTGACATTAGGAATTCATCTTCCATGTTAGCTATGTGCTCTTTGAAGGAAAATAAAATCTATTGGTTCCAAAAAAAAAAAATGGCCAACACCTCACTCCTTTGTAAATCGCCACTGAGTGAGTCCCACTCAGAGGAATTTTGAGAACCTTTCAAGTTACAAGTGTCCACTTATTGTGTTACGAGTTCCACTGACATTGCCTAGGCCAGTCCTGCTAACTACAGGATTCCCCAACCCTTTTTTTTTAAATCATGGTTTTCTGTGTGATTGCTGCCAAGCTCCCTTGCCAAAACCTTTTGCTTTTCTTACATTACATAAGTATTGACAATCCTATTTCATTTAGAAATATTTCTTATTTATGTGAACTGATTCTAGTTGCCATCCATCAGTACGGATTTCACTATCCACGTGGCAACTGCCATGCCACTTAGACATGGCCGGCTTTAGTCCAGAGGCTCCCAAGCTTGAGTATGCATCAGAATCTTTGCTGGATTGAGTGCTCATTTAAAAGTAAGGATTCCAGGTCTTATCCTAGGAATTTTGATCTAGGTGTTCGAGGGTGGGGCCAGGAATTCACATTTTAACACAGACTTCCAGTGATTCTGATGCAGGTGGTTCCTGACTGCACTTTGAGAGAAGCTGCTAAAGGTACTTTCCACAGAGCCCACCCAGACACACCTGGTGAATCATCCACCTCCCCTAGGCCTGCAACCTGTGCTTGCTAGCATAAGTAAACATTCACAAGGGAAAAAGCAATGGCCAGGGGATGCTGTGCTTTGATGCATAGGAGTGCCAGGAAGGAATAACCCATTTGGGTCTAGCTCAGCATAAATTCAGAAACCTTCTGGGTAGAGAAGGTACACAGTGGATGGCAAAGGATCCACAATTTAAGGATTAAAATCAGGCTTCCTTTTTGCTTCCTGCAAGCCAATTGGTCATGATGGTCTGGAAAAACAGCTACTTGGTGAGGGGTAGACACAGTGACTGTCTTCAGAAGCCAAGGGCTGATTTTGTGGAAGGGGCATTAGTTATCCTATGTGGCTCTACAGAAGGACAAGGAGCAGTAAGTAGAAGTTGTAGGGAAGTAGAGTTTAGATCAATAAAAGGAAGTAACTATTGAGGCTCTTGAAAGTGTGGTGGGTTCCACTATGTGGCAGGGTGCCCTATTTGTGTTTCTACCATTTGAGAGCCACAATAAAGAGGTTATGTTAATCAACCAATTTATGAATCCTACATTTATTGACATAATATGGGATAGTGGAAAGAGTCCTGGGCTTGGAATCAAACTTGGACTCAAAATCCTGGATCCCTTACTTACTGTGTGGCCATGGCAATGCAATTTAACCTTTGTAAGGTTAGCGTGATAATCAAATAGATAGCACATGCCCAGCGCCCAGTGCCAAGCAGGTGCTCATATGTATTTGCTCCCTGCTGCTTTCTTCTGTGTCTGGCATTGTTCTAGCCATCAGGAAAATAAGGATAAGTAAGACCCTGTGTCTCCCCACCAGGAGCTCCCCAAATAATAGTGAGAGACTACCAGAAACACAAATACGGGATGAAATTGTAGTTGGTGTAATACAGCGCAATATGGAAAAGCTAACGGAAACCCAGGGTGGGGAGGGACTTCCAGCTCTCCGGGAGCTGATGCTTTCTGTCAACTCAGGCTCTTGATGCTGTCATTTGGATTCTGCTTTCCAACATTGAACAACTTCCCATCACTGGGAAATGCTAAGGGGCAAAGAGAAGTTGTGCTATAAACCAAAGGTCAAATTCCCCTTAGTTATTTGTTTCTTTGAATCCATAAGCCCAACAAATGTTTTCTGAGCACCTACAGATTCCAGGCAGCAGCTTGGAATGTGGGACTAATAGACACAATTCTTGCCCACGTGAGGTCCACAGTCTATCTGGGAATACACTCAGTCTACAATACCCTAATGTCCATTTCAACCAACATATCTTCTCACTGTTCCACATTATTGTTAGATTTATCTTGGGCCAGCAAAACGCACTTTAGCCAACATGGCACTCCCTCTTCTAATGATCCTGAACCCACAATAGAACTCTTTTATTTATGGTTTAGTTCAAAAACTTTACTCTTGGAACTTTATAATAGTACTATTCAAACTCTTTTGATAACACATTTTTCTTAGTAAATAGTTTTTGAACTTACACATTATATAAGCTCCTTATATGTACGGCTACTATTAACTAACTTCTCAAGGCACATTATGCACTGCAGGCAAGGTCATCTTTAGTAACAACGTTTATCAATCCATATATTAAATCGTCTTGATCATTTCAATTTTAGGACATTCAATTAATTATTAGATGTGATGAGTTGGTCATTTTTTTCTTTGTATTGTTTCTGAAACGGTCATATTAAGAGTAAATGAGCCTCTGCCATTGTGTTTGTATAAGTTTATGAGATTGCATTATTGCAAATATTATCTTCAACCCACAGTTCCATGAGGAACTCCATTTTGTGAAGGCAAGCTTAGTTAAAACAAGGTAATGCATTTGTGCAGTCACTTAACTGGGCACACAAAAACTTTGAATGTCTCAGCAGCCCCAAAGCAGAGGAAGGATGAAGGTGGCTACCAACGCTACTGCTCCGTGAAAGTTCCACAACTCCCTGGGGACACCTCATGCCTTTCATAAGATCCTGACCTGCTGATGTACAGACCTAATGCATGAGAAAAACTGATAAAGTTCGTTAGTTTTCAAATTTTAAACAAACAGAAACAGAAGTTCGATATTTTCTTTCTGCTTCCTGCTGGATGATCTTATGCTCCCTCAGAGCATATGCCACACACTTGGAGCTGACTTTCCAGTCCATCTTGTTAAAATAAGAAGCTCCACACACAGACTGTATTCAATGGTAGCCCCCTTGCTTGCCCAGGAACACCATAGAGCTTAGGTATGTTTCTGTTGTTCCTAATGTAGAAGCATTTAAATGAATGATGGGAAATTTGCTAGCCTTTTCTTATTCCCTTTTCAATTGCAATTCAGTGTCCAGAAACTATTACCTTATATAAAAATTAAAAAAAAAATTCATAGTTTTAAAAGACTTTTAAAAAACACGCCACAATTATATACCACTTTTTGGTGGTAGGTAGAGGGAGGGGAGTGAAGGAAGAAGAGGCAGTTCCCTTGACACAGTTTTGGGGTCCATTTGCATGAGAAGAAAAAGGAAAGACAAGCTTTGTACATTGATTAATATAATATCAAAACATTATTTTATATTAAAATACTCTTGACATTTAATTCTATACACAAGAACTGAAAATCATTATTTTAGTGAAAGAGAGATGTAGTTCTATATATTCTTTTGTCCTTCTCTATCGTTTTTAGAATACATCTAGAACAAGCATTCTTAATCTTTTTTGTACCTTAAACCTGTTGCTGTTTGGTTGTAAACTATAGTCAACTTCTCAAAATATTTTTAAATTTGTAAAATATTAATAATATATATATATAGAATTTCAAAGAAAACCAATTATATTGAAATATTCAAAAGCCATAGGGTTAAAATAGCAAATGTATGAATTATTAATGTATGTGCTTTATAGTAATTCGTCAAACAGTGAGATCTAATGACAGGTCTATCAGAATATCAAAGTAATGGTGAGTGTAAACAATACTTTTTGATATCTGCAATAACTAAATGTGATTTTTAAAATCTGTAATTTCTACTGTTGACATTACTAATAATACTACTATGATTAGTTGTCCATATTCATAATAGAAGAAAATCCTAAATATTAAATAGCAATTCATGGAAATAAAAATGCAAGATTTTTCCCATTTAACTTCATGTACCCCTGGCCTTTTGGATAGTGGACCAAGGGAACTAACTTGTGAGTGTAAAAGTTACATGCTTTCCAGAAGGTGTCAGACTTGCGTCTCAGAAAACTGAAATCCACTTGCTTTTCTAATCCCTGCAAACCAACAAGTCTCCTGACTCACTTTCAAGATAAGTAATCTAGCAGGTGGAATTATTCAAAATTAGATAAAAATGCTTTTTTCAAAGATAAACAAAGCACTTCAACAAAACAAATTTTACAAGGGCTAAGAACGTGCTGTTTAAATGAAGAAGTTTTACAGCAAAGATGCGTCTAAAGAAACAGAATTGTTTTCCAGTCTTTTCAGTATGAAGAAAGGATTTATGTTGTCAGCAAGGATCGACATTGTGAAATTTCTGAAAACACATCACAGAAAGCTTACGGCTGAAGATAGGTAATTTATATCCTCATAGGAATCCATACAGAGGAGGATTATAGAACAGAAGAGATACTGAAAATCCAGGCTATAAGCAGAGGCTTCTGGGTACAAAGCAGGGATTAGCCTATGGTTCCTCCTTTCATCTGAGAAATCTTCAAACTCTTCCAGAAAACAAAAGAATTTACTGAAAATCCAGTGCACTGAGTGAAAGATGCTTCCTAAAGAATTCACTGTTCTTTTATGAACTGTATGGGCTTCTAACATATCTACGGCATATATTATGAATTATTTAGTGGATTTTCTTACATGAATGGGTAATCTACAAATGGGCAGATTCTGATTATGCACATTGAATTTTGGGGAACTACTTCTCTTTCCCCCTTATTTTTGTATTATAATTTCTGACTGATCTTCATTTGAAAATGGCCCCTGTAATAGTCTGCACTGTTGTTCCAATGATCTGCCCTCTCTAGAAAAGACTAATGTTAACTAATGTCAAGCTTGGCCAAATAACTTGCTTTGCTAATGAAATCTAAGCAGCAAGTGACATACGTCAGACCCAAGCAGAAGTTTTAGTAGTCACTGAGTAGCTCTGCCATCTCTTTTTCTTTTTCCTCTGGTTGAGGAATGATATATCCCAGGTCAAACTGCTTCTTAAGCTTGTATTATGGAAGAAAAAGACATGTGGAACATAATGGCAGCTCACCGCAGCTGAAGTAATGTAAATAAGGAAAAAGTCTCTATTGCTTTAGGCTATTGATGTTTGGAGGTTGGTTGTTATACAGCAAAACTTAGCAAAAACTGATTAATATGAACTCTAACTCTTTAATTTTCCATTTTTTCCCTCCCATTCCTGGTTCAAGTAGTTACCATTTTTCTTTTCTTCCTTTTTTTTTTTTTTTTTTTTTTTTTGAGAAGGAGTCTCCCTCTGTTGCCCAGGCTGGAGTGCAGTGGCTCAATCTTGGTTGACTACAATCTTTGCCTCCTGGATTCAAGTGATTCTCCTGTGTCAGCTTCCCGAGTAGCTGGGATTACAGGCATGTGACACCAGATGTGTTTTTGTGTTTTCAGTAGAGACAGGGTTTCACCATGTTGGCCAGGCTGGTGTTGAACTCAAGTGATCTGCCTGCCTTGGCCTCCCAAACTGCTGGGATTACAGGCACGAGTCACTGTGCCCAGTCTCAAGTAGTTATCTTGATCTATAAACAAAGAGACAAATTTATCAGGAGTGCCTCTATTTAACAGCCACTTCTAAAATAAATAAGAGGGCAAAATCCTATCTTTCTCTTTCTTTTATCTTTCTGCCTCTTTGAAGTTTTATTTGCATGCTTTTTTTTTTCCCTTTCCACTAAATCCCATCTGTCAGTGCCTGATTGGCTGTGGAAACTTTCTGGGTTTTTGTCAAAGAGAACATAACGATTTTATTTGGGGACAAGTTGCTGGCTCCTAGAAAAAGCTTCTAGATCTCTTAAACTGGGCAGTCACAACCTTACTCTTTTTCTGGTGGAATAAGTCTATCTAGAGATAGACTTTTTTCATAAAGAGACAAAATTACACCTACTGTATGTTCTAAATTTCAAGGCAGTCCCTATTTCAAATATCCCATCTTATTGGCTCAATGGTGAACACAAGCACCCAATTTTTTCTTCTAAGAATGCTTTAAGAAAATTTATGATTTGGCCGGGTGTGGTGGCTCATGCCTGTTATCCCAGAACTTCAGGAGGCCAAGGTGGGAGGATCACTTGAGCTCAGGAGTTTGAGACCAGCCTGGCCAACGTGGTGAAACTCTGTCTCTCCTAAAAACACAAAAAAATTAGCCGGGTGTGATGGTGCATGCCTGTAGTCCTGGCTGCTCAGGAAGCTAAGGCAGGAGAATCTCTTGAACCTGGGAGCTGAAGGTTGTGGTGAGCCAAGATCGCACCACCGCACTCCAGCCTGGGTGACAGAGTGAAACTCCATCTCAAAAAAAAAAAAAAAAGAAAAAGAAAAGAAAGAAATGTATGATTCTTCTTATATAAAGTTAAAAATACACAAAATGAAATTATACTGTTAAGTAAGCACAGTGTTTATCTTTTGAAGAAGGAATAGAGTGGTAGTTGGGAAAAGGCATGAGAAGGGCTTTGACCAGTAGTAGTGTTTTATGTCTTATCCTGCCTGGATGGACAGATTAGTGTTCACTTTATGGTAATTTGTTCATATTTTTCATTTATGGTAATTCATATATATATATATATATATATATATACTAGTGTACTTTTCTTCATATGTATGACACTTCACAATAAAAAATTTAAAAATTATAGTAATTATAGCCAATAGTCTACTGAAAACACATGAAATTAAAAGCTCGAGAATTAATAAACTCTAACTTAGAAGGCTGATTTTGTTGTGTAACAGAGAAAGACACAATCTCACCCACTCCGGCTTTCTTGGGCTAGGAATCAAGCGTAGTTCTACTTAACGCTCTTTTTTCTATATTGAATGTTCTTGGTTTTTTACCGTTTACATTTTTTATTTTTCTTTTACAGCTCATCTTTGGGAAAAACACATTAGTTATATAACTATATATTACAGTAGGTAACTATATATTGCAGAGGATAATTATATGTTGTATAATTAGGTAATTATATATACCGTATAATGAAATACAAATGTAATAAGTACAGTTGGTCTTACACATCTGTGGATTCACCCAAGCGTGAATCAAAAATACTTGAAAAACATTGCATCTGTACTGAACATGGACAGGCATTTTTCCTTGTTATTATTTTCTAAACAATACAGTGTAACAACTATTTATATAGCATTTACATTGTATTAGGTATTATAAGTAATCTAGAGATGATTTAAACTGTACATGGGAATGTATGTAGGTTGTATGCAAATACTATGCCATTTTATATCAGAGACTTGAGCATCCTCGGATATGGGTATCCATGGAAAGTCCTGGAACCAATTTCCTAGGGATACTGAGGGATAACTACTATTAAATACAGAGTACTGGGGATTTTAAGCCTTATCCCTGCCATGCTGTTATCAGCTAACAAAGGAGAAACAGTCTAACATATATAACACTCCAATCTAGAAGAGAAAACAAGTGATTTTGTTAGTTTATTAATAAAATTGTGTGTTAAGTAAATTAATAAATGAGCAATTTTAGAGGCAAAGCTAATGACGCCACACTAAGAGTATGCAAAAAGTTTCAGTTCTCCTCCTCTTGCCTCTAGATGCTCCCACCATTGTTGTCAGAAGTCATCCGATTCTGAGCAGAATCTCTGACTCTTCAGGGCTCACTTTGATCTTCAAATCTCTTACATCTCTCTTTTCACACAAGCCTCTTTAAGCATGGCTTCAGGCTCACTCCCAGAGCCCTCAGCAGAATGCAGTTCTCTCTGTAACTACTGAAAAACTGAGAGCTGACCTTCAGAGTTCTTTCTCATTATGAAGTCAACCAGCTCTGAGCTTTTTGGACAGATCTGTCAGGCAGCTAGAATTCTATCTATGACACAGACAGCTGGGCCTTTGTGGCTCTGATGGTTAGAGGAAGGGAAGGAAATAACGAGCATGGAGAGAACTGAATTCCCACTTCTCCAAGTTAGCTGAGGCCACATTTCCCAAACATTTTCTCCTACCAACCAAAAAAAAAAAAAAAAAAAAAGGAGGTAAAGAACAGTCCAAGTTGTGATTTTAAATAAATTAAGTTGGGTTCATGCAGCCCATAAGAAAAACTATCTTTCCCAGTCTCCTTTGTAGCTAGATATGGCCATATGACTAAATTCTGGCCAATTGAGATGAGAGTGATTACATGAACCTGCTCACCCCTCTCCCCTTTCTTTCCTCCTGCTGATTGGATGCAATGGCATATCAACTTGGACCAGCCTAGAGAAAACCCTATGGATGGCAAAACAACAAGATAAAAGAGGTCTGGCTCCTTAATAACTTGACAGAGAAGAGCTGCCTTGTCATCTCTGACTTTGATATTAGAGAAAAGTAAATTTCTATCTTGTATTTGGCCTTGTTATTTTCAGTCTCAAAAACATGAAACCAAGCCTTTATTTCAGCTGGTCAGAAGCCATGTAGCCTCAACAGGAGAGGGAGGTATAATTTTGTCCCCATGGTATATTTGGCAATTTCTGGAGACATTTCTGTTGGTTATACTTGGTGGGGACGGGGTGAAGGTTGCTTCTGGCATCTAGTGGGTAGAGGCCAGGAATGTGGCTAAGTACCTTACAATGCACAGGACAGTCCCTGCCCTCTGTGAAAGAATTATGCAGCCCAGAATATCAATAGTGCTGAGGTTGATAAGCCACTGAAGCATCTCAATTAGTAGGGAAGAGAATCCAAGACCCAGAAAGAGTGAATGACAGGCCTCGGAGCCACACAGTTTACTGGGGCTGGGTCATGGCCTCTCTCTCCTAATGTGCAGGCCACTGCTTTTTATTTTCTTAATTATTATTGTTATTATTTTGAGATGGAGTCTCCCTCTGTCACCCAGGATAGAGTGCCCTGGTGAGATCTTGGCTCACTGCTACCTGCACCTCCTGGGTTCAAATGATTCTCCTGCCTTAGCTTCCCGAGTACTTGGGACTACAGGCATGTATCATCACTCTCGGCTAATTTTGTATTTTTAGTAAAGACAGGGTTTCACCATATTGGCCAGGCTGGTCTTGAACTCCTGGCCTCAGGTGATCCACCTGCCTCAGCCTCCCAAAGTGCTGCTATTACATGCGTGAGCCACCATGCCCTGCCTTTTAAAATTTTTAATTGCACCACTTCACCATCCCCCAAACCAGATCCATTTTATCCACTATCTTGCATTACTTATTTAATGAGAGTAAAAAAAAGGAGACATAGAGCTCAAAGAACTGAAAAAAGTCACACTCTTTCTCTGCCTGGAGTCAGCAATGTTTTATTGCCAGTATTTATGAAACATCTGTTTGGTATGAATCCCTAGGCTAGATGCCAGTTTTAAACCTAGCTGAGGAATTAAGGCATATGTAAAAATGGAGAACAAACAATGCAGTGGTGCAAATGGCAGTGCCAAGAGGGGCTTCTGCTGTGAGTGGGTGGGTACTGAGAGAAGAGAGAGATTACAGTGGGCTCTGATGGGCAGAGTGTTGGTAACAGAGCCAGGTCTTCCAGCCCTATGGACTTCTGCCTGGCCAATGATGTCTTTTGGATCTCAGAGCCTTCATCTGGTTATAAAATTATCCTGTGCAGCTCCCGGGCACCAGCTCCTTCCCTATAATTTGTAATGTACATTTGTTATGTTGAACTGCTCAACACTTTTCTCCCTTTTTATGGTAGGAGCAACCTGCTTTTCCTTTGTAAGTCTTCTCTTCAAGATTCTATATTCATGCTGGGGATGTTAATTATAGTACTCTATTGGATATATTCTAACTGCCCATCCAGATCCTCTCTCCACCTTCCTGGCCAGCATGGACACGTCAAGGGGTCCCATTCTCTCTGGCTTCCCTTTGGGTTTGAGCATTGAAAGCCTTTGGCAGGAGAGTGGAGGAAGAAAGAAGAGGGAGGTAGGGATATTTTTTCTTCTAGCAATTTCTCTGCCAGCTTGGGGGCAGTTGGCTGTGCTTTTCTACTGAAGGCCACAGCATCTGTATGTCCGGGAGGCTTTCCATATGGCTACCTCTCTTTGTTCCAGGAACTTCCCCTTCCCCTTTACCCGCAGGCTTCAGGATGGTAAGAGCTTTCTAGCCTTAAGAATCTACACTCCCCTTGGCTGGCTTCCTTGGACGCTGCCAGACCTTTGTGAGTAGTCCTGTCATTAAACAATTTTGAATTTCCTTAATCTGAGTGATGCATCTATTTACTGCTGGGAACTTGACTACCCACATCCACATAAGCAAATACACATCTCAGTCTGGCCAATTCTAGTATTTTGTGAAACTTACTGTGGCATATCAGACAGTAGGTTTTAGGTTGGATATCTGACCTAAAACAGAGCTATTCAGAGCCCTTCCCTGAAGTTTTGAGTAAGACACTGGAACATGGCTGCTCTCTGCTTCCTCCAGGGTCATTAACTAGAATAATGTAAGCCTGCAGCTGTCTGCAAGGAGCGCGTATTTAGTAGGAGAGAATGGGGCCAATCCAGACAGAAGCAGGGCACTGAAGTGGACAGAGGTCTGAAAGCATCCTCTAAATCCATGAGTCTAGTCACTCTTGAAGTCCCCTCTTTTTCCAATTGAGTGGACCAATACATTTATGTTTTGCTTATTTTGGTTTGATTTGGGTTTCTGTCACTGACAGAAAGGATCTTGTATATACTGTATTGATCCACCTCTTGGCCAAATGTGGCCTATGTAAAAACCTCATTAGGCCGTTGGTGCTAAGGAAAGTCTTTTTAGAGACTTTGGCATAGCCCAAGCTATCCAACATCCTTCAGAAATATTCCTGAGGGTGCTATACCCAATCTCCCCAGAGAAAAACAGAATAGCAGGAGGCAAACACAAGTGAATTTTTAATTTTGCTCTGGCTGGCTGTAGCTGAGGCTGAATGACACTTCTCCTGTGCCTCTAAGTGTCCCTGCACTGCCCATCCACACTCTTCCCCCTTTTTGCCTTTCCTTACACACAAGAGCTGGCCTGATAAATTCTTTCACACTGAAGCAATAGAAGCTGTGCTGATGAATAGAAAAAATAAAACAAAAGAAAACACTGGCATCCGTGTTGAAAATCCAGAACCAAATGCCAGTTTTCTCAATGAACTGCCTACCCTTGCTAAGCTTCAGTTTTTCCCTCTGGAAATGTAAGATAAACTTAATCCCAGGAAATGACCTTATCATGGGGGAGAATTTCAGCTGTCTGGGAGGTGCTGTTGCTGTTGTTGCTGGTGGGTGAATATTCTTTTCATTTGGTGGTGAGGGAAGGTCTGGGAAGGTTTTGAAAAGGTTAATATACAGATGCACTTACAACTGCAGACCACAGCCATTTCCTGTCACACAGCTGATAATCTTGACTTGATTTGCAAGAAAGCTTGAAAGCGGATGGCAAAGGGAACCTGTATCACCAAGGGGGCCATCCCTGTGCAGAGCCAGCCTGCTGACTGTGACACACCCATCAACCTGAATGACTGTGAATGTGCTTCCAGCGAGGACCCTTGCTGTACCCTTGTGAGATTGGCCCTGGGAGGCACCCCCGACCAGGAAAGCCTGTGGCCTCCCCTCCAACCAAGGCAGGAAACTACTTTCCCAGAGCAACATGAAAAGATCCAGAAGTTGTTTCATGTAGTAATCGCCCAGAGAGGAAAGCAGAACATTTCCTGACACTTCAGCAATTCCCCAAAGACCAAGACAGCAGCCCCAGCAGGTCAGGAAGGCACCTTCCTGGCTCTTTCCCATTCTTTCCACTTTAGCCAAACTTCTACTCCACAGCTCTCCCCTAGATTGGCCCTCATCATAGCCCTAGACAAACTGGCCCCTTGCAGTTCTAGGATGCGCCATTTTCCTATTCTTGACCACACCCACAGCCACCTGTGATTTAGCTGTAGTCTTCCTCCTAGTCTGCCGGCTCCTAGTGAAAAGGCAGACACTTGGGGAGGCACGTCTATTCTTTTTGTCCACACTTCTATTGGTATTTAAGTTCTGTAATGTTTGTTTTAGTGGTGCTGCTTCTCAAATGGAATTTAAACATGCCATATTGATATTTTTGTTTCTCAAACATGACTCCCTAAGGAAAAGAACCATGCTGTTTCTTAATTTGCAGGCCATGACTGTAGTAGGTGACCACTCTATTCTTTATGTGGTTGACCATACATTTTTAGTCCTGAAGCCAGACTTTCTAATTAGCTCTCTGACCTTGGGAACGTTGCTTCTTTTTTTCTGTGCTTCAATTTCATCATCTGTAATTTTAAAAAGGGCGTTGGTTCAAGTACTATCCTGGGTTCCTAAGGGTTTGAACTATCACTCTTTGTAAACTGTTAACTAACTTGGATTAATATTTCCTTTGTTGATACAAGTCAATACATATCTTAGTATGCTTTTCTCCACAAGATTTCATTAACGAGTATTAATAACGCCTCTGCAATGGAGGTATTAATACCTCAGATAGTAGGAGTAGAGACATGTGCCACAGAACATTGATCATACAGAAAACAAGCCAGGCAAAGGCCTTCTGGTGACTCCAGAAAATGCTGGAAGACAGAGGAAGCTGGAAGGAAAACAGAACATGATGCAGCATTGCAAAGGGTTGCTGCAGAGGCAGCACACACACACACACACACGCACACACACACGCATGCATACCCACGTGGAGACAGTACTTCCCCACTGTACAGCCCCTTCCACAGCAAAACAAGCAGTGGAAATTTCCAGCACAACTGATAAGCAATTTCCAGTTGTTAAGTCTCTGCTTCCTGAACTTTTGCAAGGTTTTATGGTATTTGCAGTCTAACTAAAAAGTTAGCTTTATAAATTGTAAATTTTCCATGTCCCTTTGCTATCTGAGTCCTTCTTGTAGTTTCTTCATGTTGGAAAACTTTCCTTCATAATATTTAAGCTTAACTGTCATTCTGTTATTGAAACTAAAATGAGATAATTGGACAGATTTTTTAAAATTACATTGTAAAAACACTTATTTATTGTAGTAAGTAGCAAATTTAAAAATATGCCCCATGGCTCCTAGTATTGGTGTCAGCTTAGAAATGAGAATGTTTATTTTTCAACCAAAGAATAGACTTGAACAAAACTTTCACAAGTATTCAGCCAGCTTTCCGAGTGGGAAATGAAGGCTTTCTGAGGTTTCATTAATGGCTTTTTTATTTCCCTCCTTCCAAGCAAATAGCAGCTTGGGAGTGGAAATGGTCTGAGCCTTGGTTCAAAGAGCTCATGTTTTCAGCTGCTGTTGTCAAAGCTTTCTGGCCACGTGTTAACAGAGATGGATGATAGAGACAGTCATCCTAATAAAAACTATTAAAAATGATAATGATTGAATGTTACTGCCAGCCACTGTGCTAACTGGTTCATAAGGTAGGGGCTATTATTCTCATCCTTATTTACAGTTGAGAAAACTGAAGTTTAGAAAAGTCAAATAGCTTGCCCAAGATAACAGTAATTTCAGTGCCGATCCGGGTTCTGTCAAGGCCAGAGACGACTGAGGTCTTTACCATCCTGCTCTGCTGTCCATATGGAAAGCCTCTTAAAAAAAAAAATCGAAAGAAAGAAACAACCCCAACTTATCAAGTAAGCAGTTTCTGCACTTCCCCTCTCTTCTTATGCCCTATGCCATCCAGTTATGCTAAGAATGAGGACTCAACCAAACAATAAATTCTATTTAAAAAAATATTTGTTGAGATCCTACTGTGTGCTGTGTCCCTTGCTACATGCCATGGGACCACAAGATAAATAGCCAAGATCACAAAACATGCAGTCTTCTGGCAGGGAAAAACAAATATAATTATAGCTGGAATACAACTGTCCGCAGAATGTGATGGTATGATAGGAATAGCAACAAACAGCCAAGAAGAAGAAGACATATATTTGAATGATAGAGCTGAGCTGTTTTCAGGAAACACTTGAATTGGATTTTAAACAATGGGTAGGACTTCAAAATTCAGGGCTGCCTGGGTAAGGCCTTTCAAGAAGAAAGAACAGGAGCCAACACCCTAGAGGCACAGTTGATTCCAAGCCTGCAATTGGGACATTCTTCTCCTGGTTGGTCTCCCAAATAGGTAAACTTGGCAGTAATCTACAAAGCATGTTATATGGGCCAATTCATGAGAGGAAATGCAATGATTACATAAAATCCAGGATGCTGGAGCCAGGGGGAAACCAGAGAACCCCCTAAATAAGGTGATCCTCAGAACGATAGACCTCTGAGCAGAAGTTCCTTCCTCCCATTAGAAGCCACAGCGCTCTATGAATACCAGCCTTGCATGTGGCAGGCAAAACTGCAGACCAATGTAGGTGGTGAGTCATCCTGGTTTTAGAATCTCACAGGCTGCTGCATGGGCAAATAGGCCTCATGGACAGCAGGACCCGCCTGTGTGGTACACCAGGTACCCTTGTATGTACTGCTGGAAGAGATTCTGATTAGTCGGGCTCTTCTGTTCTGATTGGTAGGGGCTCAGGTAATATTAACTTTTAAGTACTTTCAGTAGTTGAGGAGGGTTCCTTTTAAGGGGATCACAATATCCTGAAACCCAGGCAGTCATATTTGTCTATTAGTTGTCGTTTGTTTTTATATATAATACACATATATCTAAAACACAGATATATAATATATATTTATATTATATATTTTAATGCATATGTAAAACACAAATTAGAAATACGCAATATATATATAAGCTTAAGTTGACTGCTTCATAAAGTCATAGAGTTAATTCCATTAATGCACAGTTTGCTTATTCAAATAATTCTTTTTGTCTGTATAGAGTTCCAAGTTAAAGAATTGCTTTAAAGGGGGATAGGAATTGTGTTTGGTTGCATGTGCTTCTAAAAAATCTGGACTGATTCACAGCAACATAAGAAAAGTTAACTGATGGGGTAGGGAAGAGGTGGTGTGGAGTGGAAACCAGGAAGAAGGCTAGGAACAGGGTTGGGTGCATGACTTTTCACTGGTTATCTCTTAAACTGGCTAATTTTTGAACTACATGGATGTGATATCTCTGAAAAAATAAGCAAATAAACCTATCAAAGACTCTCAGATAACTCTGATTCTGTTTTTGAAAACGCATAGACATCTCTAGAAGGAAGATATTTAAGAAACTGATCAGTGGCTCATGCCTGCAATCCCAGAACTTTGGGAAGCCGAGGTGGATGGATTATGAGGTCAGGAGTTTGAGACGAGCTTGGTCAATGTGGTGAAACCCCATCTCTACTAAAAACACAAAAATTATCCGGGTATAGTGGCATGTGCCTGTAGTCCCAGCTACTCAGGAGGCTGAGGCGGAAGAATTGCTTGAACCTAGGGGATGGAGGTTGCAGTGAGCTGAGATGTTGCCACTGCATTCCAGCCCGGGTGACAGAACGAGACTCTGAAAAAAGAAAAAAAGAAGAAAGAGAGAAAGAGAGGGAGGGAAGGAAAGGAAAGGAATGGAAAGGAAAGGAAAGGAAAGGAAAGGAAAGGAAAGGAAAGGAAAGGAGGAAGGAAGGAAGGAAGGAGGGAAGAAGGGAGGGAGGGAGGGAAGGAAGGAAGGAAAGAAGGAAGGAAGGAAGGAAGAAAGAAAGAAACAAAGAAAGAAAGAAAGAAAGAAAGAAAGAAAGAAAGTAAGAAAGAAAGTAAGAAAGAAAAAGAAAGAAAGAAACTGATCATAGAGGTTGCCTCCAGGAACAGTGTAACCAGGGAGAAGGAAAAGGAAGGAGGCTTACATTTTATTCAGTCATCTGTGGGGTACTTTGAATTCTGTGCCATGTATATGTATTATCTGTTCACGAGTAAATATGTGGGAAAATAACAGTAACTCTGCACTAGAAAGATCCTTGTGATGATTGAAGTGAAGGGTTGGATGCAAAAGGACCATGCAAAGAGCACTCTAGCTTTCAGCAAAGCCCGATGCTCATTTTGTTTTTTGTTTTTTGGCATTTTTTGAGACAGGGTCTCACTCTGTCACCCAGGCTGGAGTGCAGTGGCGCCATCTCAGCTCACTACAACCTCCACCTCCTGGGTTCAGGTGATTCTCCTGCCTCAGCCTCCAGAGTAGCTGAGATTACAGGAGTGTGCCAGCACACCTAGCTAATTTTTTCTATTTTTAGTAGAAACGGGGTTTCAAGGTGTTGGCCAGGCTGGTCTCTAACTCCTGACCTCTGATCCACCCTTCTTGGCCTCCCACAGTGCTGGGATTACAGGCATGAGCTGCCATACCCAGCCCTGTTGCTCATTTTGGAAAGGCCTCTTCTGGCCTCTGAAGAAACAGCTCCTGCTCTAATGGCTGCTGCCCAAATCCCCCTAATTTGAGCTTTCCTGGTTTTATTTTTTATTGATATGTAATATTTGTACATATTTATGGCTTGCATATGATATTTTGTTACATGCACAGAATGTGTAATGGTCAAGTCAGGGCATTTAGGGTGTCCATCACCATGAACATTTACCATTTGTACATGTTGGGAACATTTCAAGTCCTCTTTTCTAGCTATTTTGAAATATGTAATATGTTGTTGTGAACTCTAGTCACCCTACTTGACTATCAAACATTAAAACTTATTCCTTCTACCCAACTGTATGATTGTACCCCTTTACCAACCTCTCCTCATCTCCACTTCCCCACACCCACCCAAACCCACCCCTTCCCAGCCTGTGGTAACCATCATTCTACTCTCTACCTCCATGAGGTCAACTTTTTCAGCTCCCACATACGAGTGAGCGCATGCAATATTTGTCTGTCTGTGAGATGCACTTATGTTAGATACTTTTTTTTCTGTTTTGCTGGAAAGATCACATATTAACCTTTAGTGACCATTTATATCTTAGTAAATGTGAATGTCACAGTGAAAAAATTTCCAGAAAAAACAGAAGTAACAAGGAATCCTCCCCTGACCCTACCTTACCTCCTGAGTTTTGGGGGTTTCTTTTTAAGGGGGAAGAAAAGGTCTTAGAGAAGGGCTGTATTGTATTTTTTTGTGCATCTCAATTTTCCAGGTTTCTCCCCACCCCTGTGTGAGCATCTCCAGGTGTTACATGAAATAGTTAATCACATCCTTTTCTAGGTAGGGTTTAAAGCAGGATGTCAGTGATGGAGGTCGCCAGGACGCTGGTTAGGGATGGGGCCACTGAGAGACAAGGTACATAAAGGGGAGGGGATTTACTTTGGGGCAGATCAATTGTACTGTTCTCAGAACAGTATAACTAGAAAACAGGGTGCACTCAATTCATTGGGCAAGAAAATTCTATGTGTGTTGAAAGAGTTAGGTGGTTGAAAGCCGGCACTGTGTTTACTGGCAGGTGGGAAATGGGGAAGAAAGCCACACACACCCAGAAGGTCCCCTGTAAACAAGCCCCCAGACCCAGGAGGAAGGAAGTGGCTGTCAGAGAATTAGTAAGAATCAAAGTTGCCCTGGAACATCCTTATGTTTGAGTTAAAGCTCATGTTAATTTTAACATCAAAGAATAAAATAGGTTCTTTTCTTCAATACTAGATGATATTTTTGTTTAGTCCAGAAACTAAGGACATTAGTTAGAAATAGTAAATTCTTTTAAAGGCTCAGATTTCCTAACTGGCAGAAGAGGGCATATCTTCGACAAAGGGTACAACATTTATCTTTAAGGGATCTAATTTTACACTGGGGAATAATGAGGGGAAGGGTCAAACAAGCCTATATCGTATAATCTTAAATATTCACATTTAACTGGGTTCTCTTTCCTGCTAAATCAAACATGCTGTCGTTTCTTACTTGCAGTGTCTTCCATAATCTGGCTTGGAATTTACTCAATCTCATTTCCCAACTTTATAGCAAGCAACCCCTGCTTCAGTCTTGGTCTCCTCAATCTCCTGAAAACACACTTAGTCCCATTTGCCAGCCTTGTCCTCTTCCTGCCTTTTGACTTGTCCCACCCCTTCCTTTTGAGGACCAAGCCAAATCCTAATTTCCATGAAGACTGCCTCAAGCAGTGAAGGTTTTTTGGTCTCTCCTCTGAATAGTGCACGATGCATGCATCTCTTCTGAGACTAAGGCGCACCTACTTGGAAGATTCTGACATGCCTGTGTAGACAGCTGGGTAGGTCTGTTTACATGAACTAAAAACATGCTGCTTAAGAGAACAGGGCTGGAGTGCCCTGGTAAAGACACGCTCAGGTTGGAGTTGAGGCAGACAGACAAGGCTGGCTAAGCCTTGGCTCCAGAGGGCAGAGGCAAATCTAGGAACGGCATCATGTCTGCCATTCACATTTTTATTCTGGCAGAGCTCTACCCCCAGAACTCAGGGCGGAGTCTCAAGGAAGAGTGGCTAAAAGTTAAATAAAAAATGTTTTGTTGAACGTGTATTAAGAGAGAGAGGCACAAGCGACTTTTCTTTGGGATTACATGAACATAGTAAAACAAAAGGGGAATAGAGGCGTTGAGGCCAACCTTCTCATTGAACATCCTGGTGCTGTGGCATTTTGAGGACTCCAGGCCACCCATGGGGACAGTTCCTTAGAGAGACAGTGGTCCCTGGAGGAAGTTGTGGCAGTGCCCATAGAAAAGACTGTCAGATAAATACACAACGCCCACTTACATATGAGTTTCAGAGAAATAGCAAATAACTTTTTAGTATATTTCATACAACATCTGGGCATAGTTATACTAAAAATTATTTGTTGTTTCTCTGAAATTCACATTTAATTGGGTGTTCTACCTGGAAACCCTACCATAAGGGATGGTTGTGCCTGAAAGAAGGTAGAGTGTCCAGGCCAACCATTGTGGCTCATGCCTGTAATCCCAACATTTTGGGAGGCCGAGGTGGATGATCGCTTGAGCCCAGGAGTTAGACCAGCATAGGCAACACAGCAAGACTCCATCTATACAAAAAAAATTTTTTTTAATTAGGTGGGCATGCTGGTGTGTGCCTGTGGTCCCAGCTACTTGGGAGGCCGAGGTTGGAAGATCACTTGAGCTTGGGAGATCAAGGCTGCATTGAGCCATGTTCAAGCAACTGTACTCCAGCCTGAGTGACAGAATGAGACCCTGTCTCCAAAGAAAAAAAAAAAGGGTCCAGTAGCATCCAACAATACTTGGAGCAGGGAATTCTAACATGATGGTTGGGTATTGGCAACTTCCCTTTCTCAAGAAAAAGACAAAGCATTGAGAAGAGAAAGCCTTTGGACCCTTCCACTTGCTTCATACCTTTCAAACACTCCTGATGCCTGCAGTGATGACGGCTGTCTAGAGGCTGTGACGTACAAGCAGGAGGATGAAAGGCCAAGAGGCCAAGATGGTGAAGCCAAATGTTGAAAAGAGCCTGGGTCCCAAAGGACGTTGTCGGGCTCCATCCAGGGAGGCTCAATCTTTCCAAGAGACACAGCTGCACAGGGCTGGCTCCATATCTAAAGAACATTTGAGTTCTAGTAGGAAGAAAAAGGAAGGGAATGATTGCTGGGTAGGCCATCAACAATGTCACTGGCAATCTAACCAGCAACCACACGATTTCCACAATGTGTGAACATTGATTATTTAAAGCCCTGATTATTGGCCACAGAACTTTGAGTTTTTAAATATATACACAGATGTTAGACATCTAGGAAGAAAGAGAAGATAGGGAAGTATAGTGCAATAAAAGTTCCCATACTTCCCTTTACTTGTTTGTTGTTTGTGATTGACTTCCAATGTGACAGAATGTTAAGCATAGCAGACATATTTTTTAAGTACCAACTTAAATAATTTACTTATTCCCCAAAAGATCAGTGCTCATATTCTTTCTTATCTGCAACAGGGTCACTGGATCCCTTACTTCCCATCTTCTCCCCCATGTACATGCCTGCCTCCGGAACATATCTTTTCAGTAGTCAGGGAGAGTTTAAAGACCTATAACTTCATAGCCCCAGGTTAGTCAACCTTGCCATTTATCAGTTGTTCTTGAACCCACACTAAGCTTTGCATCTGATTGCCTCCAGATTTCTCCTGTTGTGAGACATTTAATGTTTTTGTTGCTGGAGACACTATCCAGTGCTCTATTATGGCCAAAAGCATGCCTAACTGATGGAGAAGCTGCAAGGATTTCTTTATGACCTCATATGAGACACCTTTTTCAACTTTCAGAAATGCTTATGGGAAACTTTCCAGGAAACTGCAGTCCTATGATATTAGATCAAAGAGAGGGCCACCAAATATGGGTTACACTTGGCATTTATCTTGAAGTTAATGATACTGGACATGAGTATGCAGTGAGCCTCCATGTGGACTTCAGCTCCTGAGAGCTTGGAGGGTCTCCTTTATACTTTTCCTTGTTGCACTACTCAATGTATGTTGATGATGATTATTTTTTTTTTAGATGGAGTCTTACTCTGTTGCCCAGGCTGGAATGCATGACATGATCTTGGCTCACTGCAACCTCCACCTCCCGGGTTCAAGCGATTCTCCTTCCTCAGGCTTCTGAGTAGCTGGGATTACAGGTGCATACCACCACGCCCAGCTAATTTTTGTGTTTTTTAGTAGAGACGGGGTTTCACCATGTTGGTCAGGCTGGTCTCGAACTCTTGACCCCGTGATCCGCCCACTTTGGCCTCTCAAAGTGCTAGGATTACAGGCATGAGCCACTGTGCTTGGTCTCAACGTATGATTATTAATTGACTATTTAAAGTATGTAATTGATTCATGGAGCATATCCAATGTAAGCTAAATCTGGAAGGAAGGATTTGGAAGATGGTGCGGAGTAAGAACACTGTGGGTTAGAAGGTAAAACCAGAGGTCCTGGAGCAAGTCATTAGCACAGAACATTTGATATTTGGGGACTGCATCGCCTGCAAAGCACTGGTAAGGGTTTTGGTCTGGAAGGAGCAAATGGACTGCTAGCACGCTGCTGGGAGTTTGGAGCTAATGCAGTGGACCACTAGGCGCTATTGCAGTCCTTGAATAGAGGAAGAATACAAAGACAGAAATATATTAGGAGAATTCTTTAGCCAGCACCCAGTAAGGAACATAAAAGTTAAAAGAAAGATATCAGAGGCACAGAGGGCAGTTAGGAGGCTCTTAAAGTAATAGAGGAATGGATTCCGATGGTGCTAGGGAAACAGAGGGAAAGAAGTGAATATTAGCAATAGTTCAATTGAAGAATTGACGGAAGTCCAGAGAAAAGAATTGTTATTTGCTTAATGTCTACTCTGTGCCAAGCACTTTACATATATTACCCAATTTAATCCTTGTGAGTTGTATTATTATAGCCCCTATCTAGTGGGGAAGACCAATCTGTAAACAGAACGATATTACAGAGTGGCAGCAGTTCTAATAGAGGTGTATATGGGAAAGCTATTGGGGGTATTCGGGAAAGAGCCACAGGTCTGGGGAAGGTCTTGAAAGGTGGGTAGAAATTTAACAGATGGAAAAGACAGGAGAGACCATTCTGGATAGATGGGTGGCATGTGTAAGGCATTTCTTTCACAAAATCCTTGCACGTCTTTTGCAGAATTAATCAGTACAAAGGAGTCCCTCTAATGATGAGGTATTTGTGAGATACCAAAAGGACTTTTTGGTGCCCTTAAGTATAACATGTAGGTAGCTGCCAGTTGGGCATCAAAGAAAAACTATAGATATAAGCCAGAAGAGGAAACACTTGCAGAGATTTCTGCTGGAATGCACACACTGCAATATGGTGATGTGAGAAGACGGAAGAGTCCTGATGTTCTTCCCAGGTCCCTCATACCTCCACCCTTCCCAGGATCACCCAAGGCCACCTGACTCCTCCACTGCTGCAACCCCTGCCTGTTCTCCTGTCCACACTAGGGCTACATGTGTTCTGAGCATAAAGGTAGAACCAGCATCCTCTGCATCCCTCACCTATTCCCTCTGGAGGCTGACTGCTCTGGGATCTCAGGGAGACCAGGAGACTGCAGCTCTCTCCTCTGACACCTTTCTGAATAGCACAGACAACTCTTCTCAAGACTCCCTGAGACTGTGGCTTTCTGACATTTAGTCTAAGTTCCCTGGGACACGATAGAGGCTTCCTGCCCCTCACCTTATAGTCTTCAGGACAATGTTTGGTTGCTTGTTTGCTTCCTCAGCCACCCTTGGAGATAGGCAGGAGACCTCAGATAACCCCAGTTGTGGGAGAGATCATTGTGGTCTCAGAGAACAAATGCTGCAGATGTTGTCACATGTGTTGCTCCACTGGTTAGAGCCTTTTGGTTCCTTTGGGAATGATAAGAAGACACCATGTTCTTCTGTTCTATAATTCGTTCAAAAAGTTAGCATCGGTTTCCATGTTTCTGATTCTGCCACCACTTCAAAGCACCACAAATATTGCAATAACATTTCTCTATAACTTACTCTTCCTTCAAATAATTCCTAAGGAATGTTCCCACTAGCACAGGAGTCAGGTGGTCAGGGGAGCCAGGAGCCTGCAGACCTGCACTTTGCTTTGGATTGTGCCTCTGTCCACCCATTGTGTGCCCTTGAACAAGATACCAGTCTTGTGAGCCTCGATATCACCATTTGTTAAAGAGATGTGCTAGAGTTTGTTCCCCCTTCCTTAGTCTTTCCTCAAGGACTGGACGAGGCCACATATATTACAGCGACATGGGATGTATAGGATATGATAGATGTGCATTGTCATCAGGCAGCAGAACAAAATAGATAACAGCATAGATGCTAGAGCCACATTGCCAGTTTTCTTCTCTAGAAAATCAAGATAAGGATGTGGACTGAAAGCTCTGAAATCCCAAAAGCCCAGAAAACCAAACACTTTTTCATAAGTGGCATACTCAAACTTATTTGGTGTCACATTCAATGTGAAGATTTTGGTGGGCTTTGTCTAGCCCACTGGCTGCAGAAATGTCCATGTGCTTGTGTACTAAGTGCTGTCCCAGACCCCTCTGGGAATCATTACATAATTACGGTATCAGTACCGTATTATTTTTCTATGATATTAACAATTCAGCATTGGAAACACATTTGGCCTGAAGGATTTTGGATATAGGATTGTGGTCCTTCAGTACTAACCTCATAGGGTTGCCTTAAGCAGTGAGTTGATTCAGGTGAAGTTCTAATAAAAGTGGTCCACAGTAGGTGCTCAATGGATGTTACCTGCCCTTACTGTTTCCTCTGTTATGCAACCCTGAGCACCTCAAACAATTTCCACATTGCCCTGGACCTCCCATTTGTGCCCTGGAACCATTAATGTCTAGAGTTCTCTCTATTCAATCACACAGCACGAGACTCACCTGAGGTTCTATCTTCTCAACTCTGCACAAAAATGCTCTCCTTGTTAGGAATACAGAAATCCTCTCTGTAGCAACCCTCACACCCTTCCTTCTGCCTTTTTGGTGGTGAAGGACATTGGGAGAGGGCTCTGGGAAGAATCCCAGCAGTGTCTGAGACACCTAGCTCACCCCAATATACCTCCTATGGGCTGCATGGCTGAGATCCCATATGTGTGAGTGCAGCTTTGCTTCCTTTAGACAAATTAATCCCACCTTTCTAGACCTCTGTTTTTCATGAATAAAGCACAACAGTCAGGCTAGATGAGAATGACATGCCTTCTGGCCCCCTGAAATCCTACCTCCTGGACATCTTGGATGCTACTTCAGCAGTCAGGTGATGTGAGAGGGAGGATGAAAGCTCCCTCCCTTCAGCTCCAAGTATGGTACATCCAGTCCCAAGAGGGCCAAATGCAAAGCCTTCTGGACCTTTGTTACCACAAGATATTAGATCCTCTTTTCCTGACTCCTGGGTAATGAAACCAACCTGATTGTAGAAACAGGCTTTGGTTCATCCTCTGGAAAAATTCAGACATGAACTGGACAGTCTCATGTTCCAGGAGGTCCAGCTGTGAGATAGAGGGTTGCAGGCAAGGACGCCATTCACTGATTCAGGCAGAGACCAGGCAGCACACTGACCAGTACCAGGGTCTGGTCCAAAGACAAAAGAACCCTGATTTAGTGAGAAAGGCTGAGAGGGGAGCAGGAGAGGGACTTTGGGGAGTGGCTGTGGTTCAGAGTAGGGTTCTAGTTCAGGAGGGAGACTAGAGTGTGAGGAGAGGGGAAGCATGCAGAAGACTGGTGATGTAGATGGGGTCACCCAGAGGTGGGGGGAAGCACCATGGCCCTAGAATCATGGGCCCCCACAGGGCTCTTTCCTAGAGCACCAGATGCTGCCATACTGTGGCAAGACACAGTTAGATGCCAGTCTCACCTCCCTGTTGTCCTTATGAAAAGAACCCAACTTTATTTTAAAAACAGTCTAACTGATTAAAAACACTCACATCCCGAGAGTCCCATTTATGTTTGGTAAGATGAGCAGACATTCCTGCAAAGGGCTGCAGGAAAATGTGGTAAAGGAGTTAATTCAGTTGGCATTTGTTTTTGCCCTTTATCCTTTTCCCTCTTTTTTGTGCATGGAACTCATACAGGATGCTGAAAGAAAAACAGCTGTCTAGTGAGCTTCCTGGGGAGCTGAAAGCTAAAAGAAGCTAAAGCTAAAAGAAGCTTAAGACCCTGATGGCACTGGAGAAGTCACATGATAGCCATCAATGCTCTTGCAGCCTCCTGTCATGGGAGAAAGAGAAACTCTTCTTTGGTAAATCTGTTGTAGTTGGGTTTTTGGTTTACACAAGAAACCTAATCCTAACAGGCATACGTACCTACTTTACACAATTGTCATGAGGATTAGATGTATTTGGAGACTCTGAAGGGTTGAGGTGAATTCAGAAGGCATAGCTTATCACCCAGAATCCTGATTTGGAGACTTTCCCCTTTCTTAAGCCCCTGTAGGTGGTGGAGACTTAAGCCACTGATACACTTCCTGTATCCAGCGTGATCTACTCAAGACTTAGTGGGATTAGGATAACCCTGAGACCATAGTGGGGATGTATCACTAAATCTAGCTGCAGGAAAGCAGTTAAAAACAATAGGAGAAGCAAGTTAAAGGATGACATGGTGGATTACTGAAAATCATCTGTAATTCTGGAAAAATTTTTCTGATTACATCAATGGTGGGTCAGTAGCACCTTCACATTCCAAGCACACTTCATTCATTCACTTCCTGAATGCCTGCAGTGTGTCAGACACTATTAGGTGCTGGAGAAACAAAGATGGATAAAATACAGTCTTTGGCCTAAAGCATCTTCTCTGGGTCTTACACTTTGGAGGAAATGGGAACCAAAAGATGAAGGTTCTATTTGGGTTAAATATGAGGCAGAGAAAAAACTCTGAATACTGAAATTGCTGTCATTTTGCATCCTCTGACTGATGCGGCAAAAATAATACACCCCAGCTTTTAGGAGATGAGATGATATTTCCAATCTAGACTGAAGTGGAAAGTTACTAGGATGCTAAAAAGTAAGCTTACATAATTATAAGCTGATGTCCAACAAACTATAGAAGGTTCTTAATTTCTAGTATTTCTTTGGGCTGTGAATAAATTAACACTTGACCCAGGTAAAATATGCTGTCTCTGTAAATGGAAAAATACTCAAATGGTGGGAATTTTATGCTATTTATCAACAAGAAGCTGTTGAATCTTCAGTGATACCCACTGTACCACATTCTGGCCAGCTGATGAAGATGGCTCCAGCTCACCATATTTCAGATAGCTGCTCCTGATGGAAAGGTATTAGAGTATACAGTATATCTGTTCAGCTCTGGGGCATTAGAAAAAGAGTTTGCAGTGTAGACCATGCTTTTAGTTCATGCTCTGGGGTAAGAACACCTGACTTTGAATCCTAACTTTGCTACCTACAGCTTGTGAGAAGCCAGGTAATTCCTTGGCATCACGGAGCCTTGGGGTCATGAATGACATGGATATAATAATTCCTACCACATAGGCTTGTTAAGATGATTAAAAATATTATGCAAAGGATGTTCAGTGCTTGGCACAGATTTAGAGCTCAAATCTGTTGATTGTGGGGAAGATGAGGTGGGGAAGCAAAATGAGGAAATGCAAAATCTTTTCTCAGAGGGATCTTCTGGGCTGGAGCCAATTTACCCCAAATGGACCTCCTCGTACCAGGTGCAATCACATACTAAACAGACCTCAGAGTCAGTTCAACCTCTGTTCTCCCTCATTCTGCCCCAATCACTGTGAAGCTGCTGGAGAATGTGCGGCTCCCCAATTATTTAACCAGAGAGATGCATTTAGGTGGTGCTGAATGTTCACTGGTGAGGGCAGACATGTGGGCAGTTCTGTAGGGTCCGTAGAATGAGAAGGTAGGTCCAATGCTCCCTTGGATGACTCTGCTTTGTGATGCTGTTTAAAGGCTTTCATGAAAGGCTTCTTTATGTAAAGTCATTGGCTTTCTCATCTCTTCAGTGGAGGTGATTATACCAACCTCATCTGATCATCATGGGAATTAAACCAAATGAATAGCACCCAGCATGCTGACTGGGAGAAAGCAGGCACTCAATAAACATTGCTTTATCCTTTCCCATGACCCGCCTTGGTGTCATGCTGCCCTCAACCAACAGTATCACTGTCAACGTGCTGACAATGTGTGGCAGAGAAAGAAAGGAATCTACTCTTAACCACTTACACTTTAGTTGGAATTACTCTGGTGAGCCAGTTCATCATTTCCTAATTCTTCTTTACTCTGGTGCACATTAGAGTTACTGGGCAGAATTTTAAAAACTACTGATGTTCAGCACACACCCTTCCTCCCACTCTATGAGAATCTGATTTAATGAATAGTTTCTTAAAAGAATGAGCACCTCTGTGGCTTTCAGTTTGTTTCTCTGTAAATTGAGAGGCAGAAAGATAGAGCAACTCACCATGTTGCACAACCAGAGAACACCCCAGGTCCACTGAAGCCCAGACAAGGGTGTTCGCTGCAATGGATACTGTCTTTAATTACAATTAGAATGTTTTGTCTATCATCAATTTTTTGTATTAACTTTGATTTTTAAAATATTGCATTAAAATGTTATTTATCTGGATGGTGGAGTTTTTTGGCACCTCCTTAATTTGCACTTGAGGCCACAGCCAAATGCTGGAAGAAACTTAAGGAAAAACCCTCAGCCCATGTGCCTTTGGTCTTGATTCCTATGTCCTCACACGTGCTCTCTCATGCTTGTCTCTCTCCTGAACCTCAGTCACTGCCCCAAATCCCTCTCCTGTTTTCCCATCAGCCCCTCTCATCAGTGTCCTCTTGTCTTTGGACCAGATTCTGGTATTGGTCAGTGTGCTGCCTGGTTTCTCTTATTTATTATTTTGTTTCTTTAAAATTTTACTTTAGAGACAGGGTTTCACTCTGTCACCCAGGCTGGGTGAAGTGGCATGATCCACTCACTGCAGCTTTGAACTCCCAGGCTCAAGCAATCCTCTGCCTCAGCCTCCCAAGTAGCTGAGACTACAGGAACATGTAATTTTAAAATTTTTAATTTTTTTTGTACAGATGTCTGTCTCACTATGTTGCGCAGACTGGTCTCAAACTCCTAGCCTCAAGAGATCCTCCCACCTCAGCCTCCCAAAGCATTAGGATTATGGGCATGAACCTCCATGCCTGGCCCGGTCTCTGACTTTCATCAATGGGTAGCATCCTTGTCCACAGCCCTTTAGCTCCCAGCTGGACCTCCTTGAACTTGGGACTGTCTGATTCATGTCTAGGAATTGCATTGAAAAGGGAAAATTAACTGGACATCCTGTCCTTTTCCCTTTGGAAGTTCTTTCTATGCACCCCCTTCAGTTTTGCACTGTGTTATCAGGAGTGGTGATGGCCAGTCACAAGAATGAGGATGAATGGCTGGTCTGTGGCTGAGTGGGGCACAGGTCTAATGAATTCCTGAGGCTTCTGTATAAGAAATCAGTTGAGAGTAAACAACACTGGTTAGATTTTGGCTGTGTCTCTTTAGCAGCTTAGGCAGCAAATGAAATTTCTCCTAGAAGAAGTACTCATTCTTTATCCTGCCACTAGCTTATAGTGAGTTTTGACTTTTGCTAGCTTGAAATTTTCAGCCCTTAATAATCTGAACTAGGAAATTAGGAAATGGTAATGCTAGAAGAATACTTTCAGATGACATTAGATGATTAGCTAATTGAATTGTCTGGCAGGAACACAATGCTTATCATGTTAGGACACAAGTCAACACTTTGCAAAGAAAGATTCAGACAAAGTGAAGCCAGAGCCAAGTAAAGTCTCTTCCTGGGAGGGTAGGCAGATACTGGGGCTTGTTGGTAGAGCCATACCCTGTCTGACATCATTTGCTTTACGGAATTCTCCAGTCCCCTCAAGGGGACCAGTATTCTCCACAATTTCTCTAAACTCAGTTTTCCTTTCCTTTGATTTCAATTCCCACTATAACAGAAGCTCCTTTAGGACAAGGACTTTCTCAGATTGTGTTCAGTGCTGTATTCTTAGTGACTAGGATCATATCACCCTCCTGATTATGGCTTTGCATGATCGTTCCATTTCTCGCAGAAGTAACACTGAAGTCCTTAGGTGGCCTGCAGGCCTGCATGATCTGCCCCCTGCTTACTAATTCAACTTCCACTCAAGTCACCTTTTCATCGCTCACTATGCTCCAAGCTCTGCCCTACCAGGCCTTTGCATGTTTTCTCCAGCCAGAATTCTGTTCCACCATATGTACATGTGCGGCCTTTGTGCATTGAACATACACACACACACACACGGACACACATGCATGCACACATGCACAACAGGACAATCTTCTTCTAAGCCTTCGTTTCCCCCTTGAAAGGTCCTGTCTCAAAAATCAAAAAGGAAATCCAGGACTTGAATGCAGATCTGCACCAAGCAAACTTAATAGACATTTACAGAACTCTTAACCCCAAATCCACAGAATATACATTCTTCTCAGCACCACATCGCACTTATTCTAAAATCAACCACATAATTGGAAGTAAATCACTCCTCAGCAAATGCAAAAGAACAGAAATCATAACAGTCTCTCAGACCACAGTGCAATCAAATTAGAACTCAGGATCAAGAAACAAACTCAAAACCGCCCAGCTTCATGGAAACTGAACAACTGGCTCCTGAATGTCGACTGGATAAACAATGAAATGAAGGCAGAAATAACGATGTTCTTTGAAACCAATGATAATAAAGACGCAACGTACCAGCATCTCTGGGACACATTTAAAGCAGTATCTAGAGGGAAATCTATAGCAATAAATGCCCACATGAGAAGCAAGGAAAGCTCTTAAATCAACACCCTATCGTCAAAATTGAATGAGCTAGAGAAGCAAGATCAAAAAAACTCAAAACCTAGCAGAAGACAAGAAATAACTAAGATCAGAGCAGAACTGAAGGAGACAGAGACACAAAAAACCCTTCAGAAAATCAACAAATCCAGCAGCTGGTTTTTTGAAAAGATCAACAAAATAGACTTCTAGCCAGATTAATAAAAAAGAAAAGGGAGAAGAATCAAATAGATGCAATAAAAAATGAGAAAGGGGATATCACCACTGACTCCACAGAAATACAAACAACAATCAGAGAAAAGGACCTCTAAGAATGAATGCTGTGTGACTATACGGATCATGAGCCCACAAGCAGGCCTTTGATACTATCATGACGTTGGGATCTGCTTTACACTGGCCATCAGCTAAGAAGCCCACAGTCCCTCCAGAACTCAGATCAGTGGTCCAAGCTGGTCTCTGAGAGAACATCCCCATTCCAACCTCAAGACCACTCCAGGTGTATGTCAAGGCTGAGCTGCTTTTAGGTGCATGATGACTCACTGAGCCTTGGCCCTGACACATTGGCACAAGTTTTTTAAGGACAACTAGTCTTTTTCTTTTTTTCTTTTGTGAGATGGAGTCTGGCTCAATCACCAGGCTGGAGTGCAGTGGCGCAATCCCAGCTCACTGCAACTTCCATTTTTCAGTTTCAAGCAATTCTCCTGCCTCAGCGTCCCGAGTAGCTGGGACTACAAGCATGCTCCACCAAGGCCAGCTAATTTTTTGTATTTTTAGTAGAGATGGGGTTTCACCATGTTGGCCAAGATGGTCTCTATTGCTTGACCTTGTAATCCTCCTGCCTTGGCCTCCCAAAGTGCTAGGATTATAGGCGTGAGCCACTGTGCCCAGCCTACTAGTAGTCTTTCTGCCACACCATCCATCATCTCTTTTTCTCTTTTGCTATGTTCAGCATTTCCCCTGCTCCCCAAGCCTAAATAAGATGAAGAAATCTCCTTTATTCTTAGATCCTCAAAGCTCTCTGCAGGTTCTGTCAACTAAAACCTTCAGCTACTGACCATGCTCAGCCCAGAAGGAACAGGGGACAGGATCCCTTCACAGAGATTCACATCAGTATTACTGTCTGGCTGTATTTCCCCACTACTTATGTGTCTTTTTAAAATTCGCCTCGTAAGAGTCAAGACAGGAGATGGTAGCAGAGATATCACATTGTCTTAAGCACATGGGATCTCTGTTTTAAAAACTCATAATTTACTAACTTTGCTACCTAAGTTATCCTGTGGCCACCATTCCCTGGGGTAATGAATTCACTCATTGCTTCATTTGTTCAATCACAAATAAATCAATTAAACACTCTAGTTGCTAAGCACCGATTTTTAGTGCCAGAAGTACTGCAGGAGACAAGACAGACAATGTTCTCATGAGACTTATTTTCTAGAGAGGGGTCAGCAAATGATGACCTGCAGGCCAAGGCTGACCCTCTGCCTGTGTTTGTAAATCCAGCTTTAGTGGAACCTAGCCACGCCCATTCATTTCCATATCGTTATGACTGCTACAACAGCAGGGCTGCGTAGCTGCAACAAAGACCATATGGCCAGCAAAGACTAAAATATTTATCTTATCCTTTCAGAGCCAGTTTGCAAACTATTGTTCCGGTAAATGGGTGACACAGCGAGTAAACAGAATTTTAAAAATACATAATGTTTAAGATCAAGTAGTCATGAACTCTATAAAAAAGAAAATGAGATTGGAGGATCGAGAATTATGGGGTGGCTGGGATAGGGAAAGCTATTTCAGACAGGCTGGTCAGAAACGTGTTTTCTGAAGCAGTGGCAACACAGTTCAGATGGCAAGGTGAAGGAAGGAACCATAGAAGTACCTGAGAAAACAAAGGATGTGAATGCCCTGAAGAACAGAGTTAGCTTATACTACTTGGAAATCCCACTCAGCAAAGCCCAGTTGGAATGGAGTAGGGCCAAGGTGTAAAAGAAAACATATATTGTGTAATATATCAAAATGTCATTGCATTATATGCCTTTCCTTTTACTGGCCTTGATAATGGTAAACTTCAAAGGATGGTGACAGCCAGGAAAACAATTCACAATCATTTTTGAACTGCTTCCTTTTCCATACCTTCCATTTATAGATCATTTCTTATTTTTTTTATCTGTAAACTAAAAATGTTGGAAAATATTAGAAACACACACACCATGAGCAACACTACCATCCAAGCCATGATGAACTGACCATAAATGAGGGGCATAGCACCCCAGTGCCCCTACCCACCATCAACATGACTTAAAATAGAAGACACTCTTTAGTTTGCTGTAATGGAAAGAAGGTGGGTTTGGGTGTCACATAGACGCTTCCTCGGCTGAGAAGTGATTTACTTTCTCTGAGCCACAGCTTTCTAATCTAGAAAATGAGGTTAATGACACCAGCCTTGGAGATTTTTATAAAGAAGAAATGGCATAGTGCATGAGAAAGTCACTGGCTGGATTCCTGGGTACTAACCGGATGTGATTTCCCCAGTCTCACCCTTCCTCCCTGCCTGGTTCGCCAGGAGCACAGCACAGCTTGTGTGATTCATGACCTAACTCTCGCTCCTTCTGATTCTTGATCACTCTGTCTAGTGTCCCCGGGGGCGGCGGCACCTGCCCTTGCTCTATGGGGAGTGTTGACATGAGAGATGAGCAGTGCCCACTCATACTCTTGTTGATGCCTCGGAGTGGGCAATGGATTAGTCTTTGAGTACTAACATTTTACTTCTCCCTCCAGAGGCTTCTCGGCCTGAGCCTGCCCAGCCTGCTTTTAGATCACGCTAAAATCACTGGCCAAATTGGTTAAGTTAGGGCAAAAAAAAAAAATAGCCTTTCGACTGAAATTGATGAATGATTTCAGATTACCCAGGCCTGAAGGGATCTAGGTCTAGGAGCAACAGCATCAAGCAGGAGCTTATTACAAGTGCAGACAGACTCTCAGGTCACAACCCAGGCCCACGGACTCCGAATTTCCATTTTAACAAAAGCCTTCCGTGACCTACATGCACATTAAAGTTTGAGGACAACTGGGATAGACTAGGGGTTCTTAATCCAGCTTTTATAAAGGTGTCTTGGTCCCATCGCAGAGTGTTTCCCTAACGATACATTAAAAAATTAGTCTGCTAGTTGTTGAATGTATCATGGATGACTTTCACGTGCAGCCAGGGGTTTGAGAACCATTCGTTTGTGTCAACTTCTTATAATGCTCAGCAGCGTTATAGGTTGGGCTCAAAATCACACAGTGGATGTCTAACAGAATTGAGTTTCGAACTGTAACCTCCAAATGCTCAGTCTTACATTCGTTACTTTGTGTCTCATTGCCCCTCCCCAGGCAGATGGGTAAGGATGTACGTTCACTTTTATAATGTCTTTAAAATGATCATGGCAAACAGTTTCAGAATTCACACTTCCAAGTCATCAAATCTATCTAAATCAAACTCTAAAAATGCTGTCCTGCAAAAGTTTTACTCGTTTATAAATGAGAACAGGAGATCTTCTGAAATATCTCCACCACATATTTCTCTCTGAATGAAGTTTATGGCCAGTTCTTTTTCCTAGAATACTGTATATATTAAACTAACACTCTCCTTTCTTCTAATAACCACCTTCCTCTGCTTGTTTAACTTTTAAATTAGTACATCTTCTAAGTCACCTACTGTGACTGCAGTAGGTCCCAATTCCCACTACAGCCATGTGGTCCTGAAGCCTGGGCATCCTAGCAGCATGAGCACAGGCACTGAGAAATGGTCCCTACCAGACAGCCCAGGCTGAACAGAGGGGCGTGACAAGATGCAAGTCGACCACAGCAATTTAATGCAGATTTCTGTGGGTTATTATGCAAAAATATCCTACTTATATCTAAATGGAGTGACCATGTGACTTGCCAGGCAAGGCCTAAATAATTATGTCTTTATGCTATAATTACACAGTACCACCAAATTACAGAAATTAGGGATGGAAAGCACTAATGAAACCTTGTTTCCAATTTGAGGTCTTCCTTACACATAGGTCAGAGTGCTTTAGAATGTTTCACAACCGTCTTCTCCCAGAGGGAAGAAGTTCAACTCCCAAATAGCAGAAAGGAAAACTGAGCTACAGCGTTAGCATAGCTCCTTTCAGACTACATTATGTTTTTGATTGAGCAGTCAGGAAGAAAACTCCAGGCAATCGTTCCATCCGCCTCACCACTCCTCCTGGGGAAATCCGGTTGCCCTAACCTTTGAAGTCTTCTGCAAAGAAAAGTTTCAGGCTTTGAACATCTCCCTATGATGTTCATGTAATTACTCCTTTATAGAATAAGTAATCCATTGATAAATCTCATCGTTTACTAATGTGATCTTTCATCATCCTTGATATTGTAAGTGTGGATTATATATGGAAATTACATATATTTGGGGTATGAAAATGTTGCGTCTATCTATAAATCTCCAAATACATCCCATGGAAAGAAGTGTGGGCAATGCCAGAGGCTCCTCCACTCCACAGATAACTCTGTCCACACAGCCCCTCACAATGCTTTCTACCTGCTCCAGACAAGCTGGAGATGCTGTTCTGAAACAAGAGGTGAAAATAACAATTATTGAGCAAGTATATGTTCCAGGCGCTATGCTAAATGCTTCAAAGTATATCCCTTGTTTAGCATTTCTCAGACAGTATCGTTATCCTTGTCTGTGGGAAGTAGAGATGTTAAAATTTATAAAGGTTCAAAAACTTGTCCAGTGTCACACACTTGGATAGTAACAGAATGATGCATCACACAGAGGTGTCTTATTCTAGAACACTACAGTCATCTTGAATTCTTGGTTAAGAGCAGAAATGATTCCCAGGTAAATCACTGTCTTAGGAAAAGCTAGCTGTAACTCTGAAAACCACATAAATACCAGGATAAGTTTTGAATATTAATCATAATTCTTATATATTTGATTTTTAAACAGCTTCAGTGAGATAACTCACATATCATAGTTCTTCTATTTAAAGTATACAAGTCAGTGGTTTTTAGTATACTCACAGTTGTGCAACCATGATGACGATTTGAGCTTAGCCATTTGGAGTTAATTTTTGTGTGGTATTTAAGGTAATGAGTCCAAGTTCATTCTTTTTACATGTGGATATCTAGTTGTCTCAGTGCCATCTGTTGAGAAGACTACTCTTTCTCCATTAAATTCTTTTTGGCAGCCTTGTAAAAAAAAAAAAAAAATCAATGGCCATAGATTTATGGGTATATTTCTGGACTATAACTTCTTTTCCGTTGGTATATATAGCTATCTTTATACCACTATCACACTGTTTTGATTATTGAATTAGTTTTGAAATAAAAAAGTGAGTTTTCTAACTTTGTTCTTTTTCAAGATTATTTTGGCGAACCTGGGTCTCAAGCAATTTCATATGAATTTCAGAATCAGCTTGTCAATTGCTACAAAAGAAAGTCCAGTTGGTATTTTGATACGGATTGTGTTGAATTTTAGATCAACTTGGGCAATAGTGCCATTGTAACAACACTAAACTTCTCATCCATGAGTACAGAATGTCTCCTCATTTTTTTCCGTCTTTATTTTCACAATTCTTTGTAGTTTTCAGTGTAGAAGTCTTGCACTTTTTATTAAATTTATTTTGAAGTATTTTATCTCTTTTGGTGCTGTTGTACACTGAATTGCTTTCTTAATTTTATTTTTGGTTTTTTGTTAGTATATAGAAATACAATTGATTTTTCTATATTGATCTTGATTCTACAACCTTGCTGAACTTATTCATGAGATCTCATACTTTCATATCGATCTTTGCTTAAAAATTACTTTAACATTCATCTCATTTAAAGTTGAAGCTGTAAAAAGCATATCAACTACTTGATGTGCTTATATTTCAAATAAGGAATCTGAGACCAAAAGAGGGTCAATAACTGAACCAAAGACACACACTGATGGAGCAGAGATTTAAAAGTCCATCACGGTGGCAGTGATTTAAGCCATGGGAACTGATGAGCCTGTTCAGAAAGAATGGTCTAAGGACAAAACCTGGGAAGAATAAGAGATCTGGGCAATGGAGACAGAGAAGTCACCAACAGGGAAGTAGAAGAACAGAACAGAGCAATCACTATAGAGGAGTAAGAAATGGGAAGGAGAGTAAGACTTGGGATCGAAGGAGCTGAGCTGATGGTGGTACCTGAGCACCACGTCACTTAGTCTTTCACAGCACCCATTTCTTCATCAACATAAAAGATTTATACTATTTGCATTAAGAGGAGTTCATGAGACCATATATGTAAAAGCACTGTGTGAAAAGCAAAGGGTTCAACAAATTCAAATTATTGAGTTACTGAGGTATTAATAACCAAAAATGCCACCTGTGGAATAGCCACTGGATGTGAATATCATGACTGTGGCATGCAGTGGTCCCCAGGAAAGCTTGTCTAGAGCAGCAGTGGGGCAGCAGGTAGGAGGGGGCTGATGAACAAGTAGATAATGCTGGCGTGGGAGCCTGAACTCACTCCTCTTCTGAGATGTTTGAGGGTAAAGGAAATAGGAGCAGCCACACGGAAGCATAAGAAGTGTCTCTGGTTGAGGGATATTGGCTCGATTTCTTTTTAGATTTGAGTGGGGAGACGTGAGCAGGTTTGGAAGCAAAATGAAGGCAAGGAAGAGGGGAGACATGGGTGGGAGGAAAAAAATCAAGAGTTTAAGAGGAAGGTTAAGTTTAGGCAAGAAGGAGAGACGCCACTTCCTGAGAAGCAAGCCCAGTGACATGGTTTCGATCTGTATCCCACACAAGTCTCATGTCCAACTGTAATCCCCCGTGCTGGAGGTGAGGCCTGTGGGAGGTAATTGGATCATGGGGGCAGTTCCCACTGGTTTAGCACCGTCCCCCTTCGTCACAGTAGTGAGAGTTCTCCTGAGAAGTGGTTGTTTAGAAGTGTGTGGCACTTCCCCCTTCCCTCCCTTCCTTCCACTCTGGCCTGGACAGAGGTGCCTACTTTTTCTTCACCTTTTGTCATTATTGTAAGCTTCCTGCGGCCTCCCCAGGAACTGCTATGTATGCTTCCTCTAAAGCCTGAAGAACCATGGGTCAATTAAACCTCTTTTCTTTATAAATTACTTGGTCTCAGGTGTTTCTTAATAGCAATGCAAGAACAGACTAATCCACTGGGTAAAGAGGAAAGATGAACAGATGGGGAAATGCTGATATGAGTAAAAAAACAAGCACATTTATCAAATCATGCCAGGCACTCTGCTGAGATGCTTCATTTTCATTTATGTATCACAAAACACAGACAGCACCCAGCACAGGGACAGGCAGCAGCCATGTCTTGGGGGAATGAAGGTCTGGGAACCTGGTCTGTGAATTAGGCTGGTTTACCCACATACCGCCTAGCTTTAGCGAATGGAAGCCCTTCACAGACCCACTCTGCTAGGCCCCACCCTGCTCACGACTCACTCACTCCTGCGACCGGTTAGGTGTTGCCCTTTTCATTGTCTCTCATCTCCAGCCTAAGGTCCTCCCTTGAGCTTGAACTTAGCCTCTGTGCTTTTCATCCTTGGAGCTGTTACTTATACCTACCCCTGGCCCTTCCCTCTTCCCACTGTTCCAGAAAGCCATCCCATTCAGGACCTTATTTCAGCACCATCAGCCCCTCCCTGGCCCAGGGATGGGAGTTTTAGCAGTAGGAAAGCAATAAGAGAAAAATATAAGGATAGCTGAGGGCCTACCTTAAGTTGGGATTTAATGCTTATCTGCAAAATAAGTGTCCTTATCTGCTACTTTGCATGCTTTGACCACATCGTCCCATTTCCTTCTTTCCCTCCCCCACCCTTGGTAACCACTGTTTTATTCTCTACCTCTGCATAATTCACTTGTTTTTTTAGATTCTGGATGGATATGTTAATTTGTTTTACTATAGTAACCATTTTACTATCTATATGTATCTCATGGCATCATGTCATCTACCTTAAGTATACATAACAACATTTATTTTTAAAATCTAAGTATCCTTAAAACATGGGTCACAAACTCAAATATCAGGTAAGCTGAATGCAGGTCATATGAAACTTTTAGTAAATAGCAGCACTCAGGCCCTGCCTGCCTAACACAGGCAGCCCCCACTCAGCTCCAGCCCATGATTGCCATGGGGAAATGTGAGGGAATCCCCCCGCCAAGAGAAAATCTTCCAGTTTTTCATGAGATGCAGAAATTTCAAATGTGTTTAAAGTGCCTTCTCCCAATCTTTAAATGTAAGCAGCTAATCTGAAAAATCTTAAACATAGTATAAACCAAACAAATAATCATGTCTGCAAACCATACTTGGCCCTTCAGCTATCAGTTTGCACTCTAGTCTCCATTCTCACACCAACATTATCTTGAAGGACCTCATTTTCAGGAAAAATTGCTCCTCAATGCCCTCCTTGTAGGCATCTATCTCAAGCTAGCCTTTGTTCTGAAGCTGGGACAGCAAAGTACAACCTGTGGGTCAGATCAGGCCCCTGGACCAAATCCAGCCTACGGCCCTGATGTTAGAAATAAAGTTTTATCGGAACACAGCCACACATTCACTTCCGTATTGTCCATGGCTGCTTTTCCACTGCAACAGCAGAGTTGAGCAGCTGCCAAAGAGACTAGAAGGCCCCCAAAGCCTAAAATATTTAACACTCGGCCCTTTACAGAAAAAGTTTGCTAACCCCTGCTCTAGGGCAAAGAAAGTTCACAACAGGTTGAAGAATTGTGCATTGTTAATCCATGAAGAAGCCTCCTGGAGCTGTGTGATCTGATGGCCCTCGTTAAAACTGATGCCTGCTGCTTTTCTCTCATTATCCGGAGCTCTGCAACAGATGAGGAAGAAGTGCTTGGGAAACTGAATTCTTGTAGGAGAAACGACAGGTGTTTGGAAATAGCAGACTTTATTAGCGACTCCTGAGTAAATCTCTTAGTCTTCCTAAACTCCCAGATGAGAATCAGTACAACTGGCAAGAAATTTCAATCTTCAGGGTTGTCCTAAGGATTACATTGGATTTGCATATAAAAAGGCTGAAACACAGTTCCTGGCCTATGTTAGGTGCTCAATTAACGCTAGTCACATTTAAAAGCACTTTGAATATGGCAGAATCAAGATTTGTCAAGAATCAAGATTTGTCAAGAATCCAGTTGTGCTGGATAGCGTTTTGAACATGTAAAATTTAGGATTCGATCAAGAAACCTGACGCTTCCCACAGAAATTAATCATAGGAAGGTACTGGTGCTCCAGCACAAATCTGGACTTGCCAGTCCCACTCTTTCCCAAATCTGTTCTTTACCCAGCCCATCTTGGCCATCATACAAACAGTCTATCTTAAACTTCTCTTTCTCTCTCTCTCGTCTTTCTTTCCCTCTCCTTCTCTCCCTGCCCCCCTCCCACCTAAAATCATGCAAATTAGCCAAATTTATAATTTCAAAAATGAGCTTTTGGTCATCCATCATTTGTCCTGTCACAGCCAAGGGATGTGCCACACATTCCCTGAAACTTTATTGACCAAGGTGCTAGGGAAGACATGTTTCCCATCTAGGCCAGCTCTGAGTGTGTGCTGTGCAAGGTGATGAGATAATCACAGAAGGGTGATAAATCCAGCAGTGGACGAATGAAGTCCACTACCAGGTCAGTCTAGCTGCTCAGAACTCAGGCTTCAGCCTCAGCTGAGTGTGGCCCACTTCCCCTGTGGCTGAATCCCTGCCCTTAAACCGAAGGGCAGCCAGTAATAAAGTCAGGAAGACATGATCTTCAGCCCTGGGCTTGGTGTGTTAGTCTGTTTTCACGCTGCTCGTAAAGACATGCCCGAATCTCGGAACAAAAAAAAATGTTAAACTGGACTTACAGTTCCACATGGCTGGGGAAGTCTCAGAATCATGGCAGGAAGCAAGAGACTCTTCCTGTCTTCTCTTTTCTCGGAGATGGGGTCTCCTCCTGCTGCCCAGGCTGGAGTGCAATGGCGGGATCCCAGCTCGCTACAACCTCGGCCCCCAGGTTCAAGCAATTCTCCTGCCTCAGCCTCCCCAGTAGCTGGGATTCCAGGCGCCCGCCACTACGCTCACCTAACTTTTTGTATTTCTAGCCAAGACAGGGTTTCACCATGTTGGCCAGGCTGGTCCGAGAGACCCTTCCCACCTGACCGCAGCAAGAGAAACTGCGGAAGACGCAAACGTGGAAACCCGTAATAAACCCGTCAGATCTCGCGAGACTTATCCACTATCACGAGAATAGCACTGGGAAGACTGGCGTCCATCCAATGAGCTACCTGCCCCGCCCCCACGCTCGCCCACAACACGTGCAAATTCTGGGAGACACAATTCAGGTTGAAAACATTTCACTTGGTGAGAGTCTACTGCCTCAGAGTTCTCCGAGAAATTATTTCCATCTGAAAGAGAACACTCTGCAAAAGAAGTAACTGGGCTACCCTGAGGTCTCAATGACCCTCACTTTCTTTTTCACTGATTTCCTCCCATAGCAATTGTATGGCCCACATGCAAATAATTTGCTGTCTCTCACATCTGATCTTACTTAAGAATTCAAGGGGCTCTCATCCTAATTAAAATCCGTAATTATTTCTGCAGCCTCTTCAATGGTCCTCATTCTCCGCTCAGACCCCTTTCACTGTGCCCACTGTTTGCATTCAAGCAGAGCTAAGAGGCTCCTGAACACTGCAGAGGCACAGAGCCCTCCAACATTGGCCTCCTCCACATTCCTCTCTCCTCAGCCCAGCTTGGACCACGACATTTCCTTGTGCTGACGCGCGCTTTGGCTCCCCCTTGCCTACAGAAAAGTGCACATGCTTCAGCGTGATCTTCAAAATCCTCCCCTGCCTGGCCCTCCCTTGCAAATTTTTCTCTCATGTGCATTACCTGATGCCCCCACAAAACCAGCATTTCCATTTCCCACCTTTATGCCACCTGGAATCCCCAGTACTGCTCTCTTCAGTCTTTCTTTTCTTTTTTTTTTTTTTTTTTTTTGAGACAGAGTCTTGCTCTGTCGCCAGGCGCCAGGCTGGAGTGCAGTGGC